>KE158224.1:17815-42759 GCA_000411055.1 Leavenworthia alabamica
GCGTCTCTCTTCGATTTTTATAACTTTGCGTCTTCAAAGTAACCAAGAGATCGAATTTATCTATTTCATTGGTTTAATATTATATATTAATGGTTTTTAAATAAATGTTACAGTTGAAGGTTTTTTAGGTTGTTTAGCAAAATGACTGTTATTGTTATCTTGGTTATATTCTAAGTACCAAGACCATTACATCGCATTTTTTTGTTGGTTTATGTTGTTAATGTTTAACACTTTAGTTATTGCTTACTATTATAGCATAGATGTAGTTTATGCTCCACATATCGACCTAATTGTTGTATAGTCTTTGTGATGTAATGACAATGTAGGTCTCAAGTTATATTTTCTTCTTCTCAAATATTGTATCCTTTACAGTATCCGGCTTCGGACCGCATTTGTTTTCTTCCTAACAGTAATCCTTGCTCTCAGATTAGTGAAGGACAGTAGCATCCTTCACTGATCTGAATTGTTGTTGAAAAATCCTTCAAAACTTGCTAAAACAATATGAATTCAATATTTAACCACGACTTAACTAGTTCTAATTCTAGTGAGAAGCAGATCAATGGAGATTTTTAGAGTCCGGTTTCTTATAGCTAAGCTTGGTGTGAAGAATAGTATCCAACATTGAAACAGCTTCAACTATATTCTTGCCTTTGTTTAACATCACACAGCTCACCCTGCAAATTTTCCAAATCCAATATTAGAAAAAACTAAGTTTTACCAGAATCATGTTTTGTTTTTTCAACCTTTTGGCATTTGCAGCATCTATGATCTCAGCTCGAGTTGGAACACCGGATTTGACAAGTGATTCCAGAACTTGAGTTGCCATTATTACCGGTACACGAGCAACTTTACAAATAGCTATAATCTCTTCCTGTATATTAGCTAATCTCTCCCATCCACATTCCACTGCAAGATCACCTCTAGCTATCATAACTCCTAAGGGATTACAACACTTCATTGCCTCTAATAGAATCAATGATAAGTTCTTGAATCCACTTTCAGTTTCAATCTTTAAAACAATACCAAGCTTATTTAGTTTCTTTTTCTTGAGCTCTTGTCTAAGAACGGTAATATCATGGACATCGCGTATAAAAGAAATGCCAACCATATCAGCATTTGAACCTACATATTCAAGATCTTTGATATCTTTTGATGTGAGGCCTTTGAAGCGGATATCGCTCTGTGGAATGTTGATGGACTTCTCTGATCTTAGTTTTGTACCTTTTGGACTAGCATGAGTGACAGAGACAATAACCTCTGAAGGACTTGTTCCTTTGATTCTACCCCAGATTTTTCCATCATCAAAACTAATGGGTTCACCAGGCTTGACTGAATCGAACAAATAACTAGAAGGGCAAGTTAACGTATGAGCTCCTGGAACAGTTACAGAAGGTTCATCAAGCAATCCTTCTCGAGTTATGACTAGTAAATCTCCAACTTTGAGCCTTACAAAAGATTCTTTGGGAGGAACATTCACTACTTGTCCAACCAAACGTCTCCCTTTCTTTCCCTTAACGTATAACTCAGCTCCAGACTCTATATAAGCAGTATAGAAACATTCAGCAACAAACCCGGTACTTGAGAAAACATGAAACTCTTTTGAGATTTTAAGCATTCTCTTTTTCCCTCTAGCGTCACATACTTTTATAGAATCACCAATTTGGAGACCAGCAAGAAAATCCTGATCTTGCACGGATATAGTAGCATCAGGGGAAATGTGAGCAGGAGGTTCAGTTCCTATGAGAGAGAGCCATACCACAGTAGGACAAACAACATTTCCATACGCATCTTTCTTTGGTGAAACTTTCATAACGCAGGGACCAGGTTTTAAGGTACCAGTTCTCAGTTTTGGTCCAGCTAAATCCATAAGAACGCGGCACGGCATCTCTAGCATCTGAGATGTTCTTCTTACTCTTTTGATGATCTCACCCCAAATACTCGGGTCTCCATGTGCGCAGTTTATGCGGATAATAGAAGCTCCAGCTAAAATAATATCGGTTATAAAGGTTTCACTCTCAATTGCTTCTTTACCAACAGTTACCATGATATGAGTACTTCTTCCTTCATGAAGTTTACCCAGTAATAACTCTTTGAATGATAATACTCTCACATTATCATTCTTCTCGGTAGTTATGCCCTTGGGATATGCATTAGTCAAAGCACTTTGTTCGGTGTACGAAGAGTTCATCAACAGAGTAATTGCGGCCTTAAGGCTAGCGAGCACATCCAGATTGTTGTTGTCTAAACTTGACAGACCAAGAGAAGCAAGATGGCTGTTGAGCTGCTCAATGTCCATGGACCTCAAAGCCATATATTGAACTAAGTTTGTTGCACATTCCATATATTTTCTGCAGTAGAGAGGAATTAAGCGATATGAGAGCCGAAGAATAAGTAACACAGAAGGATATTCATAGCCTAATATAAAATGGTTAAGTAAATGAATCTGAACTGACCTGTCACATAAATGAAGTTGAGAAGCATTCCACTTCTCAGCAGCTAACAGATGAGACCGAAGAGCATTGAGTTTTTCAAGAACACTAGTCACATTTATGTCTCCAGAGATGTATGTAACTGATTCAAGATGAGAAAACTCAACTTTAGACTCTGGAAAGTCAAAACTCCAAGTATATTCTGTAGATGTATCATCATCATGACCAACGATAGCTTCTAATCTGCTGCTATAACTTTCAGTTTCGTCTTTCCCAGGAGCTGAGGCTAAAGCTAAGGTTCTTGGAAAAAGAATATTCATCTGATTAAGTGATAATGAGAAACAGTTTTTAAGGTGGTTGTTGGTGTGAGGCCTGCTGGAGAAGCAAAGAAGGAACTTGCTTCTCAACAAGTTGTTTGAATCAATAGGTACCATATCAACTAAATGGATCACCTGAGATAACGTTAGAAAAAATCAACAACCAAAAACTCTCTTTCGTAACTCCTTAAAGAAACAACAGTTTTCATCTTTATATATAATTTATAGAACCTAGGGAATAGAGAAATAGAAACCCTAAACAAAACAAGGAATAGCAACTTGCTATATAAATAAAAATTAAAATATTATCCTCTTAATAGAATACGTATAAGAAGAAAACAATAACAATTATGAGATGATAGCTGGAGAAACAAAAATATGCTCATATCATCATCAGGTTAAAATAATTCAATTCAATGACGATAATTCCTGTTACTGGAAAAATATACTCACATTGTTGTTATGTGTTGTGTAGAGAGATTTGTGATTATTACAGTAGCAGAACTCGTGTATAAGATAGATTGATCAATTTCGATTTCAATGTTTAATAGGTTAACACAGAACCACGAAGATAAATAAAGCATAAAAACACCTAGACATGTCTACATCGGCAAAAATCAAAGCCTAGGGAGAAATTATAAAAATCCAGGAAGATCATGTGAGGTGTGTTCAATTCATAAGTCATAATCATATCGATGATAACGATACTGAAATTACAAAGCTGATAACGAGATAACTTACCGGAACAAGAGAAACTACACACACTTTTGTAGGAGAAGCGTTTCTTCAGATCGCTCGTCGTAGCGAGAGCAAGAAGAAGAATGAATTTTTCAGGGAGAAGAAAAAAAAAGAGTGGTGAAGGATAAAAAGGGAGTGTGGCGAGCGCGTGGCAGATTCAGCAGAGACCCCACATCTCTCGGAATCTACTGACACGGAGGCTCAAACCGAAACGTCTCTTTTACTACATCGTCCTTTTATTTTACCTTATTTATAAGTAGGGACCTGTCAATTCGGTTTAACCTAACCAATTCCGCCAAAAACAAATTATTATAAAAAGTTGGTTTAACCAATTCCACATTGAACTTGTAGTCATGTTCAGACAATCAGACTTGAGTGTACCAGTGGAATTAAATGAAACTTTTCAGACATGTTCATGTCAAAAAAATATACTATAAATCTAGCACTAAATGGCAAAAAAAACATAACAAATACGGTTGTTTATTTAATGGTCAGATTAGATGCACTAACCCTTCAAATGTTTTTCGTCCGTCAGATCCACACAAAAAAAACACAACATTGGTTCGAACCGACCGATACTCCAAAAAACCATGACCAAACCTACCTTAATGTGCTGGACCGGATTAATCCATTGCATTGGTTTGGTCAAGTTAATTTCAATATAACTAAATCTCAAAGTCACCAATAGTCATTACAAGAACATTTCCCATCTTTAAAATGATGAAAACGATTCAAATCTCTTAACACAATCTCTCTACCAGAGACCATCGATATATATTTCATTGCATTATGGCAATCTCCACATACCCTTAAGTTCTTGAACACCTTAACTGGTCTCGATTTAGCCGTGCTTATAAGCCCAAACGCAACCGCGATTTTCTCGCTGTGTTGATACAATAACCTCTCCTTCTCTACCTTATCATCATCTTTCTCTAACTTGTGTAGAACTAGATCTGTATCAGGAACATATCCATAACGTTTTATTTCTTTAATCAATCGGTTCAATTCATCGTATATTCCATGAGTATTCGGGTGAGATGTATCGCCTACATAGAACTTATGAACCTTATCTCCCACTTCTATCCAACTACAACCTCCTTCTTTAACCAAGTTTCTCTCTTTCATCATCTTCCTCATCTCTGCAGATTCTTCCCATTTCCCTACATCAAAACATTCATCATAGTTTTAGAAGAATGAATTTTATCAGTTTTTGTTTGAATTATGTAGATAGGTAGAGATACCTGCACTAGCGTATATGTTTGAGAGCTGTATGTAAGCTGCAGGCTCATTCGGGTCAAGTTCTAAGATCTTCATTGCAGCCATTTTTCCAAGTTCTGTGTTTCTATGAACTCTGCAAGCTCCAAGAAATGTTCTCCATACTAACACATCGGCTGGAAAGGGCATTGTGTTAATGAACTCTAATGCGTCTGTGAGAAGTCCGGATCGACATAGAAGATCAACCATACAAGCATAATGCTCCATTCTAGGTTTGATCTTGTGGTCTTCATACATTGATTTGAAATGTCTCCACCCATCAGAGACCAAACCAACGTGACTGCAAGCGGATATGATTGCAACATAAGTAACTTCGTTTGGTTTTACTCCTTTTTCCATCATTCGGTTGAATGTTTCGAGTACTCTTTCAGCTAATCCATGTTTTGCGAAACCTGTGATCATTGAAGTCCATGAGATGACATTACGATCTTCCATTAGATTGAAGACTTGGGAAGCTGTGTCAATGCTACCGCATTTGGAATACATAGAGATCAAAGCATTGCAGACGGGTTGATTACACGAAAGCCCTAATTTAAGCACCTGAGAATGGATTTGTTCGCCTTTTCCTATCGAACCAACACTTGCAACTCCACTTAACAAGCTAGCAAATGTGAAAGCGCTAACACCTAATTCTCTCTCAGAAATTTCATGGAAAATCTCAAAAGCTTCCTCAAAATCCAAGTTCCTACAGGCTCCATCAAGAAACGTATTATATGAGACCAAGTTCTTCTCAGAGAGCGATTCAAAAGCTTTCCTAGCGTCTTCTATCCTTTCAGATTTAACAAACATGCTGATAACCGAGTTTGCAACACTGTTATTCGAAGCAAGTCCTCTTTTAAAAGCCTGACCAAGAACCTGTATACCTACCCGTGGATCCGAAAGATTTCCACACGCCTTGAATGCACTTGAGAAAGTGAAATGATTGGGCTGAACAAGACCTTGGGTTATCATTTCACAGAAGAGATTAATAGCCTCGGTATCAAGGTTATAGTTTTGAACATAACCAGTGATCAATGCCGTCCACGACATAACACTATGATCCTCCATTCTATCAAATACCTTCCTGCAATCATCAACCGAACCATCCACAGAACATTTCGCATACATATCAACTAAACTACACCCAACATCATCTTCAAGTCCTGATCTAATAACCCAAGAATGCAATTGCTTTCCCAATGATAAGTTCTCCAGTTCAGCACACGCAGAGAAAACAGAGCTTAGTGTGAACTTATCTGATTCAAATCCACTCAAAACCATATCCAAGAAAAACCTAATAGCTTCTCTAGGAAAACCCATTTGCATACACCGAGTAATCATTAACGTCCAAGTAACAACATTTAATTCAGACATTTTATCAAACACTTTATACGCATTCTCAAGATTATTCTCTCCTTTCACAAACATGTCAATCAAAGAACAACCCACACAAACATCAGATTCAAAATGCCCAGTCTTCAACAAAAACCCTAAAATCACTCTCCCAAATCCAACAAATTCTGAATTCGAGCAAGCTCGTATCACTGCCGTATAACAATAATCATTTGGCACTAAACCTAACTCCAAAAATCGAACAAAAAGTTTAATCGCTTCAATTTCTCTTTCGTTATTCGAAAAACAAGCCATCATAGCACTCCATGAAACTACATCTCGTTTACACAATCTTCCCATAGTCTCAAATACATCCTCAGCGCCCGCACAATCTCCAGATTTTGAATACAAGCTGATTAGTGAATTGTAGAGAACCGAGTCTGGCTCGATTTTAAACTCAACTAATCGGGAATGAACGAGTTTTCCGAGTCGAAAATTGCGTGCTCTGATACAAGATTTGAGGAGTGAAGAGAAAGTAACAGAACCGACGGGAAGAATCCCATCTCGTGCCATGAGATCAAGAGCTGAAACCGCTCCATGTAGATCGCCGGCATTGAGATTACGGAGGATTAAACGGTCAGCGACGTTGATCCGATTTGGAATGGACGGTTGAGATTTAACTGGAAGTTTGGCGGGAGATGGAAGCGAAAAGCTTATTATCGTCATCGCTTCTCCATCTAAACGTTCCGTTAATGTCTGTATTCAATAAAATGTAAATATCTAACATTTACATTATAATCCCCTTATATTAAAGAATATTACCATTTCCGCGCAAAACTATTAATTTATTTAATCAAAACTATCAATTTACATTATAGTAATCCATCCCTTATATTAAAGAATTTTAACAATTTCGCGCAAACTATTAATTTATTAAATAAATACAGATTTCATAAACCCTAATTTATATATAGGTATAACATAAAACTCAGAGACTTTGATTCAGTTTCTTTCTCTGAGCTATGGAGATTTCTATAATCGTTTCATCTTCTCAAAACCGGAAAAGAGAAGCTACGATTCAAACCGTGTGCTTCTCCGGCGCACGNCTCAATATTCTATTGGTCTTGGAATAAGGTTCTTCTTCAACTCTCTCATTCTCAAACTTGAATTAGTTTCTTCTTCTATAGATTAAAATTTGTTTGATTTGTAGCCTCAAGTTGAAGTGAAAAGCTTCCCAGTGGAATCAATAAAGGCTCTTGCAGCAAACAATGAAGGGACTTACATAGTTGGTGGTGGAACCTCTGGAGATATTTATCTATGGGAGGTAGAAGTTTATAAACTTTAATAGTTTCACCTTCTCATGATTCAGCATATTCTCAAAACTTGTTTTATTTTTTGTGGTGAAATTAGGTTTCTACAGGGAAATTACTTAAGAAGTGGCATGGTCATTATCGTTCAGTGACTTGCTTGGTGTTCTCTGGAGATGATTCTTTATTGGTTTCAGGATCTCAAGATGGATCTATTAGAGTTTGGTCTCTTATAAGGTTAAACCTTTGCGTATTCTCATGTCCGGTACTTTAGTATTATAGTGAGGCTTTGTTTTTTATTCTTTGCTCTTTGTGGTTAGTTAGGTTATTTGATGATTACCAGAGGCAGCAAGGGAACACTCTTTATGAACACAATTTTAATGAGCATAAAATGTCTTTAACCGATATTGTCATAGACTATGGAGGTTGCTGAAGATCGGACTTGCAAGGTACTAATTTGGATCACTTATCTTAAACATTTGTTAACAGCGATGAAGTTAAGCACTATTTATCAAAAAAGAAAAAGTTAAGGACTTGTGTAAATGCTTAGCATAAGATGGTAGATGATTTGAACATTGTTCGGATTTGAAAGTCTCGATCTTCTCGCAGAGTATAAAACCCCTGACCCTGATATAGCTTTTTTATTTCATGACCTTGGTTGGATTTCTTAACAAGGGAAAATTGTTGAGAAATATCATTTTTCCTTCCGCTATCAATTCACTTGCATTGGACCCAGGCGGGTCTGTGTTCTATGCTGGTGGTAGAGTCAGCAAAATTTACATTGGTGCCATGAATGCCACAAGTGAATATGGGACACAAGTTCTTGGTTCAGTATCCGAACAAAGGTACTTCCCGTTTCTTATATTACAATATAGTCAACAAATCCTTGTCATAATATATTCTTCTTCTTTCGATAACATCTAGTGAATCATAATATCTAAATTTGAACATTAGCTTGTCGTAGTTCTTGATTCTGAGACTGTTTTTATAAGTTTTCTTAACTATTTGTCTACCATTGTTGTTTAATGATGGTCTATTTAATCTCTATTGACTCAATAACTTTTGTCTGAACAGCAAAGCTGTTACTTGCTTAGCATATTGCACAGATGGAAACCTTTTGATTTCTGGATCAGAAGATGGGGTTGTTTGTGTTTGGGATCTCAAATTACGTCGCCCTGTTCGTACTTTTGGGCATGGAAAAGGTATTTTTATTAGCCTTTCCTTCAAAATGATTCGTAGTTAACCCATTTTTGCTTTTCAAACTTCTCCTTAACAGGCCCTGTGAACAATATTCAAGTTGTTAGAAAAACGATTGTTACTAATACCAACAAAACACAATCTTCCTGGAAAAGACTTGGGTCTATATTGCCACCTCCTTTGGATAAATATGAAAGATCAGGAGAAGATGTTATGGATGGTATAGTGATCGTTGACCCACCGCCGTTTTCCGATGTTCCTGCGTACTCTTATTTCCTCAGTGCTGACCTTATTAACGAACCAGTTAAAGAACTACAGGTTTGTGTTTCTTCAGTTTCTACAAGGAAAATATTACTCCAGCCATGAATTTCTAAAATTGTCTATTTATGTTGTTTACAGCAACAAGGCTCAGCAGCAACGGAGATTGAAATGGAAAGACTGAAACTTGAATACAAAAAATCTCTACAGATGAATGATCAATGGCAGAAGAATTATGAGAATTTGCTTCAGGTGGTTATGGAAGAAGAACAAAACGTTGGTTCCAATTAAAGCCGTTTTTATGTTATTGTTATTGTTATTGTTTTCTACACTTTTTTTGTCTTCAAGAATTGCGTTTGCGTTTGCGTTATTTCGTGGTTTAAATTAATTTGGGTACGATGACGTGATTTTCGATGACAACGTTTGTAACGAATGGGTTACTCTCTAGTCTCTACCATGGTCCAATGCAATTTTCTTCAAAACCGGATTGGGTCATTGGCTGTCTGGTTACAAGACAAAAGTTAAATCCCAAACGGGTCGGGTGGGAGCCAACTCCTTCACAAAAGTTTCCTCTATTGGGTAACTAAAAAGTCCATTAATATATTTTTATCACCTATAGTTATGTCAAAAAACCAATCTTAAATCCCTTTGTATAGTTTCATAATCATTTATTTTAGTAAGTCAAGGAAAAAAAAGCTCAATCATTCAGGAGCGCCTCTTTCTTCAACAGCAACTTTGATGCTTTTTAGAGATTTTTCCCAGTCGTCAAGTACCGTATGAGGATCACTTATGACCGTTGGATCTACAGTCAAAGAAATCGTCATTTGGTTCATGTAACTCTGGAAATGCATCGTCAATGCCTAATCAAAGAAGACCAATAAGATAGTCAAACCTTATTCACTCATTAAAATGCACATGTAAGTGATAAAAACTTACATGAGGATGTCCATACACACTTGGGGCCATATAAGTAATGGGATGTCCATAGAAGCTAACTTCTTCAATAGGACCAATTAAATTTGAAAACGACATCGTTGTGTTTGATAATGCTCTATGTATTATATTAGCTGCTGCCTATAATAATCATAATCACTTCAATTCATAAGACTATATTAAAGGACTAAACAAGACATTAATGGATGGTTAGGTTTTATTCAAACTAACCTTAACTCCAAACGAGTTTAGAATGAGTTTACCAGCTATGAACGTTAATGCAGCTTCAAATGAATTTTTCTTGCGATCTATGATCCTTTTGGCTCTTCGCAGATGTTCTAATGGATCATTGTGTAATCCTATAGAGAATGGAAAAACTATGTACCCTATCCAATTTCCCCATCTACACTTAGATTTTTTGGCCATCATATCAGCTAGATCCTGTTTTAACCAAATATATTATCATTTTTCAAATCATATATCATATGATACTATATTATAAACAAAAACATAACATGATAACACCAAGTGATAAGTTGCATGAAATTACCTGAATTCCAGTGTTGGGTCTTAAGTTAACAAGTAGAGCTGATCTTAGCCTTATTCGTTTAGGCATCTTATTTAAATTACTTTTAGATTTTTGATCTTCTTCTTTTTTCTTCATTTCTCCTATATTAATCACAAGATAATAATAATAATATTTGACTTGTTTAAAACATATATATATCTCATAAAATACATTATTTATTTACCATAACGTTTCTCCAAATATTGCGAGAGACCAGCCTGACTCACTCCAAGTACTACATCGTTGACAGTCTACTAACCAGAAAAAATAATAATAATTTATGAAATAATATGTGAACGTAAATTAACCGTTGATAATAAATACAATACAAAGAACATGATTAATGAAATTTAATATACATAAAAATCTTACCATCTTCATGTTATTCTTCATTAGCTTTATGTCGTTTAAGCTTACGGTACGATGAACCAAACACATCCGTTTACTTTTACTTAACTTGAAGTCTCCTTTGATCGGTGTTTCAGTGTCTTTAAGGAACATTGCCGTAGCAACAAACTCCAAAACATCACAAACTGTATTCAAAACCAACATAACCGCCGACCATATAGCCATAACTAACCACAAAAACCAGAAATGATTCCTTGAACCGTCTGTTAACCGGGAAGATCTAGATGACGGTCGATGCTGGTCCGGTAGACTCGGGAGCTCGTCAGGGTTTGATGTTTTACGCATGCATGCGAGGACAAGGGACATGAGAGACATACCATCTCCTAAAGAATGATGAAACTTCATAACACCGACGTTTTCAGATCGAGAAGGTGAAGCTCGCATAATGGCTTTGAGATGTCTAATGGGATTGTCGTCAGGTCGGAGACGTAGCTCTCAAGAAACGTTTATGTTGTCTATGTTTTGCGTTTTGATGTCGGGTATGATGACGTGATCCTCAATGACCACATTGTAAGATTATATCTCGTAAATGTGGTCATTATGAGTGTGTGTTGAGCGCGTGACCCCACGCACGTGTCTCATTTTCTCCCAAAGTTTACTGTAACTTGCTTTCGTCTTCAATCTCAGATCGGCCGGTGTGGCGGCTCTCTTAGCGCCAACACCGGTCCCTCTAAATTTTTTTTTGTTTGTTCTTTTGTTTTATTTGAGTTTGCTGTGAGATTGGTGTCGTGGGGCTGTCGGGATCTGGCTGTGCTCTGCTGGCTTCATCCTTGAGTCCTGGTTGATGTGTTGCTGGCGTGTGAGGACGACGTTGGGCCTCCATCTGCTTCGTCTCTCGCACCTTGTTCCGGATCTGGGTAGTTTTCGGCGTGTCTCCATCTTCATCATCTTACCGCGGNTAATGGGACCGTCGTGAGGTCGGAGACGTAATTCTCAAGAAACGCGTCTGCGTTTGCGTTGTCTGTGTTTTGCGTTTTGATGTCGGGTATAATGACGTGATCCTCAACGACCACGTTTGTCCTAACCCAACTTTGTGTTTGTCTTTTCTTGTTCCCATTGTTGATCTTCAAGGTTCAAACAATATATTTTAAAAATAAATGTAATAAATAATAAATCTATAAATAATAAATGTTCAAATTAATATTAAAATTTGTCAAATAATAAACAACAGATACGGAGGGGGCTACTGGTCCATTTGTAGATTTGTTAACAAGGTTAAAAAGAGAAGAAAAAAATAGTTGTTAAAAATAAAGACACTATTTGTATTAACTAAGTTTGTCATATCAGCTAAAAACTAATATTTTATTTTAAATGATGAACAATTAAATTTTTGTAGGAAATTTACTTAAAATATATCAAGTGGTGGAATATTCTTATATTTTAATAAAAAAATCCTGGCATTTTGGAATGCAATCCAAAATAATAATAATAACATGCTGTCAAGAAAAAATCTAAAATAATAATATATTTCCTTGAGTGAAAAATATTTAACTGATATTTGGATTTCTTTCTTCTTACTGTTTTCTAATTTTAAATTTTTACTTACTTTTTAACTATTACCATTCTAAGCCAAAAGAATCAAAAGCATATATATGTTTATATTTATGTTTGATTTATTAGCTAAAAAAAAGGTTTTCTATTTAACAAAACATTATACTTTTCCAAATCTATATAAAAAGTGAAGCTAGAACAACATATTAACTTTTGAAACTTAAACTAAAGATAGATTGGTCAGAAAGTTGAAAACATTCCGAATGTTCCTATTTAATTTTCCAATGATACCAGAAAAAATAAATAGAAACTTAAATTGGAAAATTAAACGCCATAAAGATTATTGGTCAAATCCAATTTTTCTACAATCATATCAATGAAATATGATTCGATCAAAAAAGAGTTAACACCTTATATTTGCATAAGAGTTATAATCATTGTTATCTTTACTGTAAAACATATACTATATGATTATTTATATTTTTTAAAACATATATAGATAATATAGAGCAGGACTCACCATTATACTGGAGAAACGAGGATGTCTTATCAAAGTTTGCTTTAATCCTTCGATAATCACATCTGTCTCGATCTTTCTTTTGACTCCAATCACAGCTATAACGTAGCAGTTAAACTCCGGCGAGTGAAATACACGCGCAGCCGGACTAAGCGGTTGCTCCTCCTCTTCTTCTTCTTCTCCCTCCACTTTCTTAACGTTTGTTTCTGATGGATCTCTTCGTGTCTTAATCTCCATAGTTTGTACTTTGGTTTGTTTGCTCAATCTTGTTTCTCTTTCTCTCTCTCTCTCTCTCTCTTTATAATATTTGCTCTCTCTTAATATAGAGCTTCCAAATGAACACGGTCAATTTTTTCTTTATATACTTTTGAACATTTTAATTAATAACAAAACAAATAGTTTGATAATAATTATAGCCTGTACCAATATTAAGAAAAAAATTATATGAAAATCTTTAATATTTTATTCTTCATTAAATAATTTTATGAGATAACTAATACAATACATTCCATATTTTATTTTGTTTATTGTGGTTATATTTTGTTGCTAGAGAAATTTGTTCATTATAATGACATTGTATTCATTACAGATTTAAATCATAATTTTATAAAAATTATGCTGTTTATAGCAATATTGTTTCTTAAAAATTTAATATTTAATTTGTACTATATAGTTCAAAATATTACTACTCTTAAAATCCTATTGTAATGCATAAATTTAAATTTTGATATAATATTTGTAACCATGAATTACTATAATATAATATATTGTTTGATTTATTCGTAATAAAAATATCTATTAGATGAATTTTGTAATTATTATTAAATCAAGTATATATAATCAATAGAGAAGGAAAAAAAAAGATTGAGGGAACATTAAGAAAAGAAGATACAAAATCCAAATTAAATAAATAGGTTTAATTAATAAGTTAAGAAATACATTATTTTTGGTTATATATTTAAGGTTTAAAATTATTTGTTTAGGCTTTCAATTTTATGATTGCAGTTTTAGTTACAAATTATTTTCTTAAGTTTTTAAAGTATTCACAATTTGTTTATTTTTAGATTAAAATATGAATTTAGAACAAAATTATCTGTAAAATATTTTATTTGAATATAAAATATTGAAAAAATAAATGAACTATAAGGCAATATGTCAAATGAACTTGTGGTGGAAAAGTTAAACACCAACTAATGATAAAAGAGAGGTTATGATAATCAACGACTCTCGATGCAGATGTGTCCACAAATCAACAGAGACCAAAACACATTCTTTTATTCGTGGTTCTAGTTGGCTTACACTCATATATTTCTGAATACTATATTATATATAAATTACTCCTGTAACGTTAATTAGTACAATTTTAATTAAATTTATAAACATCCCAACTTGTTATCTATTTTATTTTTGGTAAAGTACTACTTTATCCTATTTTATATTATACGCCAATTTCATCATTTAAAAAAAAAACTACATACGACATTTATATATCAAAACCAATCATATGAGAATAACATGACCGTTAGATATATTAAAATAGCACCAAATTTGACCACGTCATATAGTATTTTTTTTTCGATTTAAAAGATAAATACGAATTCATTCGAGTGACCAAAATATACACACGTATACATATAATTAAAAGTATAACAATAACAACATAAATTCATGACCTAACACGGCACGATGCTAGTGATGTGACAATAATAATTAATAACACTAATCAATTTTTATATATATCAAGTCATGGTCTCCCCCACGATATTTCAAAACCATACTGTCCATACATATACCTATCTTTGGTTTACGTTTATATACGGGTTATATAGTTGTATACTTTTCTAATTTGTTACGTTAGACCTAAATTAAGTTACAATAATCTAATTTGAAATAAAATATTGGGTTACAGTTTTAATCATTGAATTCCAAAAAAAGTATAGTATAAAAATGAATATGAATTTAATTCCAAATTTAATTGGAAGATATGGTAGAAACTTTTGTGATGATAATGTATTAGTGTATACACTATTGTTACTTGCATTTACCAAATTAACTCAACTTGCATGGAAAACAAAAACTTTGTAAGTAGTAAATCTTGTCATGTTATTATGTTATATGCACATGCTTAAGAATCGATGCTTCTCTTCTCTTTCTTTTTGTTTTGTCGTCAAATATGAATGGTTCAACATAATATAATTAATATGGAAAATGTTATAAAATAAGAGTGTGTATGAACTTTTTAAAATTAAGGTTATGTTTCCTTTTATTTTGTTGTTTAATATGAGTGGTTCAACATAATATAATAACTATTCTAACTAATATAGAAAAATGTTTATAAAATAAGAGTGTGTATGAACTTTAATAATTAATTACAATAAATTATATATGCCTATCATGCGTCCCTTAAAGTTAGGAGTCAATCACTCTTGGCACGTTTTATGAATATTGACCAAATTTACGGACAAGCCAGAATTAGTCTATTGTCTGTTATTATTTGGTATCAGTTGACATTTGTAATTCCAAACTCTTTTTAGTTTTTATACTTTGGTTTGAGTTGTTTCTTTGTGTCTTTTGTTTTTTTTATATATATACTAAGGTAGTACCCGCGCTACGNTTGTTAATATTTTTTTTGTTTTAGTTGAATGTTCAAATCTAGTTTTTTTAAATTAAGTTGTTTATAGCTACAAATATTCAAAGTTTATATATGTATCCAAGTTTAGAAAATATTGCATGATCAACTAAGAACTTTAAAAGAGTATACAACGTTATGAGAGACATTTTAATGTGATTGAAGTGATGGAAAAAGAAAGAGGAATCATTGTTATTTTTGAATCTTCATTCTCCAGACCTGTAAATGTATTTTTACGAAATATTTTTCATTAGTTGTGTGGTTCAAAATTGTAGGTTAATATTGTGGTAAGTACATATAAAGTATTTGTTTATATTTTGAAATTTATTTATAAAAATTAAAATTTTGAAGACATTTTTTTTTAATGTACATATATTGTTTTATATGTTTTTAGATTTTGTCATGTTAAATAATCAGTAATTGTTTGATTAAAAATAATAAAATAGGTATTGTATGAAAATGACTTACTATTTTTTGGTCTACCATTCTTGTCGTGTTGGTTTCCATTTTTCTTTACTTCATTCTTCGAAGGAATATTTCATAGAACCTTAGATGTGTTAATGTAAGTATGCTTATAATAATTTAAAGATAAGAGTTGTAATATTAATATAACTCGTACCTTATGTTTCAGACGGAGGTTATTAAAATCTCTTTGTAGACAACGTTTTTTAAAAGTGTAGTTGGATTCTTTTGAGTTTTGGGGGTGTAGATTTTCAGCCCTTTTTTTGAAGTCACCCATGACAATGCGACATAGAGTTGTCCATGAGTGAAGACGAGTTTAGGTAAATACATTCCTACTTTTTCCAAACTTTGTCGTTGACTTTTGTTTATCGTCATTCTATAACATACACGTAGTGGAAATTGCCGACGTCTCATTTTGTAAGGACTGTTTGTGTCTGTAGTTGTCATGATTATCCTTGGTATAAGAATTTTTTGGCCAATTTTATTTCCTGTCATGATTTCTGCTTCGATAACTCTCTTACCTAACCTTGTAACAATTAATCTTGTTCCATTGCATAACACTTCTTTTTGGTTTATGTTTCGCATGAGTATGACATGTACACCCTCTTTGAGTATTAGTCGATGATTTGGTAACCCTGAACATTTTAAACTGTTCAAATATTCAACTGTGTATAATGGATTTGCTTCATCAACGTTTTCATCTTCAGTTGCAATACTATCTGCGCTTAAATATTCAACATGTTCTCCCTTTACATTATTTAGGATAAAATCATTTATATCATTAACTGTTTCGTTTCTTAGGCTTAAAATTGCTTTTTTCGGAGATAATCCATGTCTCTATATTGGTGGATGAAGTCATCATATACAGCTTTGTAAACACTTTCCAATGGGTCACCTTCACACTGTATTATTAGGTCATCATGAAATTCAATCTCCTCGTCTTCGATTTTACGACCAAGTGTGGTTATTTTAATTGTAGTACCGTTACCGACAGACAAAACCCAATCTGCAAAGATCTTTTCATTTCTATTTAATCTCATGTTTTCCTTCATGCAATGTACCTTACAATCTCTCCAAAGGTAAGAACGATTGATTGATGCTAGAATTGTATCTTGTCTAGTACCTTGTGGAATCACGGGTAATATTTGTCTAAAATCACCACCTAATAGTACAGTTATACCACCGAAAAGTTTTTCCTTACCAACTGGATCCTTAGTACCTTTAATATCTCTTAATGTACGCTCAACTACTTCAAAAGCTAGTATGTATGTCATTGGTGCCTCATCTCATATGATTAATGTAGTATGCTCAATAAGATCAGCTAACATTGTATGAGGTTTAATGTCACACATTGAATGTTCATGGAGTTCCAAAGGTATTTTGAATCTTGAGTGTGCTGTTCTTCCATTTGGCAACAGTGTAGCGGCTATTCTTGATGTTGCGACTTGTAAAACAATTTGACGTTCTGACCTTAACTTTAAAATAATGGTTTTGTAAACAAATGTTTTCTCAATTCCTCCAGGTCCGTAGAGGAAAAAAACTTTGCCTTCAGAGTTTTTGATTGAAGTTAGAACTACATTATATAATTCCAACTGCTCCTCATTCAACTTTTGATGTTCATTCTCCTCTTCTCTTAAATTGTAACTCAATTCTTCTTCCACCATGCTACTTTTCAGGGCAGTAATTATGTTTTGATTTGAGATTGGTATTTCAGGAAAATCTGTTAAAGATTTATCATTTTGCAACAACATTTTCTAGATCTCAATCAATGTGTATTGTTGAACTTCTGTTTCTGTTAACCTCATTTCGTTAAAGTTGAACTTCACTCATTGCATTTACGCTATATCCTCTGCCATTTTTTCCCAGAAATGTTTTCATAATCCCTCTGACTTTGATACTTCACAGTAAATCAACAATGTCACAAACAGTGATCGCAATTGGTATGATGTTGCCCAAAAAGATGCTTCTTTATCTCCATCCAATAAACCTAAAGCAAAACAAGCTTCTTTAAATGTTTTATATATGATTCTCAAAACTGTTCGTATGTCATCAAAACTCGTAGGCCCTTTAACATGATTCATCATCATTCTCAAGTAATATTTCTTGTCTGCTGCAGGATGAATATTTACAATTCTACCAACACTATTGCCTTGTTGTCTTAGTACCCACATTTTTGGGAATGTTATCCAGACAAAATACTTTGGAAATTGCATATATGTTAATCTTCGTGCTTGTAGATATATTTTGTTCGCATCCATCCATGCCGTAAACATGGTTGTTTGTATTCCTGGTTTTGCAACAACTGATCTTGGGGCTTGATTTTCATGGTATACAACATTTTGCTCGCCTTCTAGACGAACTGGTAGTTTTAACACTGTTGGTTTTTGATAGTGTATGTCAAATGCAAATATTCTCCACGCAGCTTCACAAGCTGAAATGTATTGACATTCTTGATATTTCTTAATTTCATCAACTTCAACCCGTTGAGTTTGCCCTTTATATTCTTTTCCTTCATAATCTATTTTTCTTTCTATAACATATGTTGTTCTATTGACACCTTTCGTAATGTACTTGAAAAGATATTTTATGGTTTTTGAACTCCTGCACCACTCGACGTTTATGTGTGTTTTATATTTTTTCAGCAACTGGAGATTATGCGGAATTACATGTCTATTGTCCAGCCTGATATCCCCTTTCATGACAAATTTATCATCATCTTCTTGACGTTTATAAATTATGTAACCATGCTTATCAATAGTTGTTTGATCTACATAAACTCGAGGGTATTTTTTAGTACAAATTCCATTTGACATGCAGGGACATTGCGCTCGGGCTAATCTGTATGGACCATGCATCATATGCCTTTTAACCAACTCATAACTCTCTTGTTCGTTTTCTTTGTTCGGTATATCTGTAGATATAAACTTATCAAGTTTCTCTGCATCTGGATAGTCTGATCATTTTTCCAACAATAGTAGTATATGAGCATGTGGTAGACCTTTTTTCTGGAACTCTATAGTGTATATTACTGCATGTACTTACGAATGAATTTCAATATTCTTTTAACACAACTTGAAATTAAATATATTTTAGAATTGTATTTAATCTTTACCCGCGGTTATTCGTTTGAAAAATGTTCCATCTTTTAAATCCAAAATTAATTCCTCTAACTTCATCTTGAAAACCCTTGTAGAGACATCTGGTTTATCATTGCCTAAATCATCTCCATAACTCTTTAAATGTTCTTCAATCTCTGTCCATTTAGGGTTTGCCGTTATGGTTATGAATAGATGGGGATTACCAAAAGTCTTACATATCGACATTGCATCGTGGAAATTTTCAAGCATATATATGGGACCTCCAGTGAACGAGGCTGGTAAAATAATCCTTTTTTCCAAAGACTTTGAATTTGTGTCTCCTTTTTTTATTGCGTCAACAACATTTGTGTATAAGTCAGCTCGTTGTTGTTGTTGATTATCTCTGTTGAACTTAAGACGCTCCTCTTCAATAGCTGTGTAAGCGTCAACAATAAATTGATGGTACAATCTCCCCCCTCTTATGACTGTTTTTCCCTCAGTTAGTCTGGTTTGTAGTTGATACGCGTAAAATTCACGTATTGTAAGATTTTTTCTCCTTATCTTACGTTCATGATTTTCTCGGTAGGGTATTTGGAGATGAAAGTCTGATTCTCCATATGGGAAAAGCAGAAGATATTGGAAAGTCATGTAGTGTTGGTGTAGTGTGCTAATTCTTTGTAGCTCTGTTGATTTGTACTGAATAATAACATCTCGAGCTTCAGTTGTGGATTCCATGTCTCCGACAAATAAACATGCCGTTTCATTGCTAGTTGGTAAGTCATATTGACTTCCAAGATGATTTTGCCCAATTAGTCGTATTGTGAATTCCTCAACCTCGCCTGACTTGTATCTATCTCTAGCTTTTCTGAATTCTTTTGCCAAAAAGTTGTTTTCATCAACCATTTTAACGAGTTCTTCAACTATTTGTTCGTCTAACTGAGCGGATTCATTTTGCCTTTCCATTATCTGCATCCTATTTTTCACCTTGTTGTCGGTGTCAAATATGTAGAGCTGACCGAATTTTGGTGGTTCCTCATCACATGGTAGCAATGATCCTATCTTATGGTGATTTTGGCCGTAGATCCGATAAGTATATGGGCCACTTCCTGTTGTCACTGAATGATCAATCTTTGCACCAGTCGAACTGAAAGATAAGATTGAGTTATAAACTCTTATGTTCTCCATGAAATGTTGGGTGTCTAACAGTTTTTTAAGCTCATCAGGCGTCTCAGGGATGTTTGGAAGAATAACTCTTCCCTTTTGACAACAAATTGTGTATAAAGGCATCTCATCTCTACTTTTTTCATTACTTTCTACATCTCAAACCAATGATTTGCAGTAATGACATTCATGTATGGTGTATTTTCGGGATTTGTTTTTGGTGTTTTTCCTGTTAATTATTATTTCAGGATCATTATTTGAAAATATAAAAATATTAATTACAGACTTATTTTTTTAGGAATCTGAACCAACATCTTTTGATGTTCCACCCAAAATGTGAGTTGTATTGGCATATTAAAAACTTAGTATTGGTTATTAAATAAAACAGTGTGTTAATATATTTTAAATTTGTTTAACATTTCTTCAAACAGTCTATATATAGGTACCTGTAAAATGTTTTTGTCTTTTATTTTTCAGAATTTCCATCCGTCTCTTCCTTGCCTCCTTGCATGTCACTCTATTTATTTAAAAGTTTAATATCATGTTATTATTTTATAATATTTTTATTGTTTGTAGTTTAGTTTTCAAACTTCAAAGAAAATGACCTATTTTTTCTTCTTCTTTATGTGAAGTTGATGCAGAGAATGATATATCTGCTGATGTTGAATGAAGACTCCTTCTATCTGTTTTATTTATATAATTTTTGTAAATTTTTTTTGGAATTTATTTGTTTCTTTATATGTATTATATTAATTTAATTTTTTAAAACATTTCCAATATTTGTTATGTTTATGTACTGAATTTTATATTTATAGTAATTTTAATTAGAAGTAAATTGCACATATATATTGTAGGTAATGTATAAGCATAAATAAATCAATGTGGCCACCTTTTTTATCATGTAAAAGTTGTAGCCGCTTTGCTCTATTTTGTTGATAAATAATTTCCTTCAGCCAAATGTTTTCTTTTGCCTCTTCCCCTATCTTTCATTCTGTTTTTGGCAGTGTTTTAACAAATGTTTATAGTATTTATATAACATCTAATAGAACATACTATTAATAAACACATAAATATATTTTGTTAATTTGATAAATATGTGTTCAATTATTTATTCCGTTAAATTTTAATTTTATTTTTTTTTATTTTTTTTTGGTATAATAGAATATATTTATTTATTTTATTTATTTTTAAAATTTACGATTAATTATAATTTAGAATCTTAGTTATAACGTTTTTTTNTTTCCAATATTTGTTATGTTTATGTACTGAATTTTATATTTATAGTAATTTTAATTAGAAGTAAATTGCACATATATATTGTAGGTAATGTATAAGCATAAATAAATCAATGTGGCCACCTTTTTTATCATGTAAAAGTTGTAGCCGCTTTGCTCTATTTTGTTGATAAATAATTTCCTTCAGCCAAATGTTTTCTTTTGCCTCTTCCCCTATCTTTCATTCTGTTTTTGGCAGTGTTTTAACAAATGTTTATAGTATTTATATAACATCTAATAGAACATACTATTAATAAACACATAAATATATTTTGTTAATTTGATAAATATGTGTTCAATTATTTATTCCGTTAAATTTTAATTTTATTTTTTTTTATTTTTTTTTGGTATAATAGAATATATTTATTTATTTTATTTATTTTTAAAATTTACGATTAATTATAATTTAGAATCTTAGTTATAACGTTTTTTTGGTACTTTAAATTTTTTTTCCCCTATTGTCAAATGTATTTATTTTTAAATTATTTATAAAGGGTTTAATTAAAAACAGAATACATTTCATATTGGAGAGTAATATAAATTTATGTTGTAAAACACATTTGCGTAGTGGTCTAAATTTTGGTAACTTAATTTTTCACAGTTTTGTTAGTGATATTTACCGGTCTATTAGTTTGTTTTAAAATTTTTTTTTGCCTGGAATTATGTTAGACTTAATAGTTTAATAATTTATATTTTGTGGTTCATATTAGAAATAAATATATATTACAGATATTATGGTTGATGTTTTTATTGAATTTGAATGGTAATATATATATTTATACACCAACAAATATTATATATATTTGTACGTGTTTTTTTTTTGGTTTTGGATTTTGTTTTTATAATGTTTGTAAAATAATGGCTTTAAACAGATATTATATTATATTATTTGTGTTTTTAATTTTTATTACAGCTTTTTTTTAGTTTGTTATGTTTTAAAATTATTTTTGACATGATTATATTAAATTTATAACAGAATATAAAATAATATCATTGTTTTTTTCTAAAACTTTAGCCTTCAATATTATAAAAGTTATTATGTAGTTGTACGTAAGTATAATTTCAAACATTGTCTTGTTTTAAATTTTATGTACTCTTAATATATATTTATTAGTAAATATACACGTCAAAATGTGGGTTTTATTTTTAAAAATGGTATGAAGTAAGGTTTATTTTAAAAGCTAAGATGATTTTTTTGTTTAACATCATGTACTCGGTATTTTTTAAAATTTCATTTTTTTTTAATATATATGGTTCGTTTTGATTTTTAGTGTTTATGTATGTTTTCACTTTAAATGAAGAAATAGTGTGGATATTCCCTTTTACTATGATAAAGATTTTTAGAAGGCTATATGTACAATATGGAGTATACTGATATGAATGGTTCCTCTTTGAGGAAAAAAATAATTTGGCAATTATATATTATTCCAAAGAATAGATTTGAAATACCTCTTAGAAATTTTGGTTGGATGTAGAAACTAGAGTTGATAAAATTTGGTATTTTCTTTTCTTGTAAGTTGTAGGTTTAAATGGTAAGGAAGCCGTTGTTTACAATGTTTGTAATGTTTTGGGTTGTTTTTTTTGCTGTGGTATTTGTTTGTCATTTTTTTAAAAGTTTACGTTTTTTGTTTTAGGGCGCTTTAATTATCAGTTTATTTTATTTATCCTATTTGACTAACATGTGTTTGTAACGGTTTGTTACCAATAATGATATTGATTTGCTTTTTAATGATCAGATTTTTATCCAAATAACCGTTGACTGAGGAAAATCATTTATGTTTTGGAATTTATTATGTATTTGATTTTTGGATTGCTTATTTAATTATATATGTTTTAAAAATATTTTAAAAAAATTTAGTCCACAAAGCTGTCTTTGATTTGAATTTATGTCATTTCCAAAATCAAAACTAAAAAGACAAGACCAAGATTTTTTTTTTTTTCAAACGCAAAAAGTTGCGTCAAGTCAGGGTTTTTTAAATATAATATTGGAAAACTAAAAATTTGTATTTATTTCTTTAATTTATTTATTACCTTCTATATATCAATAAGACTACTATGTACATCTTTCCAAGTCAAAAACTGAACGTCTTGAAGAACAAGAGAGTAAGTTATTGGTTTAAACTCATCTAACATCTACTCAGTTTCATCTTCTTTTGTTATTTTACCAGTTTAATTATCCCGTTTTACTGCAAACGTTAAAATAAAAATCTTTAAACATTTCTCCCTTTAACAACTTCTAACAACACTTTGTTTTTTTTTTGTACTATTCCGTTTTTTTTTCTCTGGGCTTTTTCATTCCGGTAAAGATTGATAAGTACTTATAGTTTTTTATAAACAATTATGTTAATATGTGCAGATGGAAAATGAGACGATTCCCTTTCCTGCACACAGTTTTCAGATAATACTACCGCCGTTGGACACTGATGTGGTATTGTAATTGTAATCATTATTTGGGTTTGCATAATTTAATTCTGACATTGAGATTTTTACTTTTTGGTTGTAGAAAATACCTTCTCCATTTTTCGAAAACCACATAAAAAACAGGTATCACGAAAACAAAATACCTTTGAAAATTGAAGATGAGTATCGGAGAAATTGGGTTAAGTTGGAAGGAAAAAAATTTGGGGAATGATGGATTGATTTTCTTAATTTGTATTCAATGAAGGAGAGAGACATGTTAACTTTTGAGTTCTTTGAAAGTGGTAAAATAATTGTTAAAAATTTTGGAGAGAGTCTTTTTGAAACTGACCAACTTCCTCCTATGTAAGTCATTTGTGTTGAAAGTGAGTATGTTTTTTGTGTTTTTTTAAATATGTATCTTTTTAAAATTTATTTTGAAGCTAGATAAGGTCATGTGAATAGGTGATGATGAGGCTGATGGATCTGTTGATTTTGAAGAGTGGTCAAACTTTCATCTACAAATCACTCCAACTTCTTTAAACACTAACCGTTTCGTAATATTTTTTTTTGTTTTTTTAATATCTATTTAGAATATATAATTAAAAGTCTCATTGTTTAACAATTTTTTTTTCTTTTTTTAATAGTTTTTTGTAGTATCTACCAGAATGTTTCATAAGAAATAACTATCTGAACAGTCGTCGAATACGTAACGTGGTAATTGTTGATGATAATTCTGGTGAATGGTTTGTGTCCTTGGTTGGAGGGGTTTCTAGCAGGCCAAATAGGTTATACTTTGGTACCTCGGTCTTACCAGATCTGAGATTTTAACTGAGAAATTTATTGAGTATACTTGGATTAGATGCACAAATAAATCGACCATAAGATGCTTGATTCCATACCTAGAGAGAGGATGACGAGAAGAGTAGGAGATGGTTGACAAGGAGAAAACATAAGTAATATCAATTTTTATGAATTTGAGATGGAGGAATCATATCGAGCGTCGGAGCATATTGCTCAGTTTAGCAATAAATGGAGTCACATTTAATCAGACTGTCTGTACGTATTTGCAATTTCTCTCCTTAGGGAATTTTTTTTTAATTTGGGGCAAATATGTAAGAAAGTTAAAAGAAGGAGGATTAAAAAAAAAATGCCAAATGTCGCTACCTCACGCCGCCAGGTGTCGGCCCCTGAA
>KE158225.1:0-12191 GCA_000411055.1 Leavenworthia alabamica
AGCATCCGTTCATCACATGTGATCAGTGTGATAATCGGGTTTTCTGAGTGATTACCGGTTGTCACACATTTGAGTAAATATAATTGAGAAAATTGAGAATTGAGTAATTAAAACAAAAATTGAGAATTTGAGTTATTGAGAACATTGTGTTAAATGATTTGGGACCAATCGCTTTTGTCTACAAAGAACCCAGTAGACGGAAGGATTGCCCACTCAATATGTTTTATATACTGATAGCGCCATTTCGTGTGCACAGGTAAAGGAAAGGAAAAGCCTTGATGTTGAGCTCGTGGTACAGCAGCTGGGAGGCGATGGTGTACCGGTTGTGGTGTTTACGTTTTATTGAGTTTATGTTTGAGAACCTAGAGTGACTAGGTATAATTTGAGATTTGGT
This sequence comes from Leavenworthia alabamica, assembly GCA_000411055.1. Taxonomy (NCBI): domain Eukaryota; kingdom Viridiplantae; phylum Streptophyta; class Magnoliopsida; order Brassicales; family Brassicaceae; genus Leavenworthia; species Leavenworthia alabamica. The sequence goes on from KE158225.1 coordinate 395, forward strand.
ATTTGAATTATGTGGAGTTATTTTTTTGTTTGATGAAGTTTAAATACTTAGTAATTTTTTAGTAGGATAATCCGGAATCTAGAACCGATAAGTATGGGATTATCGGTTAGTTAAATTTTTTTTTAAAATTTAGTGGTTTTGAGTCTAGAGAACCGGGTTGGAGTGTTTCAAGAGCTCTCATTTTCTAGGTACACTTGTGAAAATCGAAGAGACACATGTTTAAGAGACTGGTTCTTGTCAGTTAGTTGTATACTACAATATTGAGTCACAAGTATAAGGGTTCAAGTCTTTCTCTTTACATTTTTCTGTTATTTTCAATAGTGGGACAGAACTGTTTTATTTATTTATTATTTTTTGTTTAGTTAATTTTTCATTAAAATAAATCTCCTCCTAATATTATATCAAAATTGGCTAATATATATTATATTATTCAATTATCATAATGAGTATTATGATATTCTTAAATTTTTAAGACAAAACTAAAATTAATTTTTAGACTGTTTTGCATTACTGAAGTATTTAATATTTTTATATATTGTAGAGTGAAATTTTATAAGTTATTTTTTCTATAGAATACTACATTTTTATTTATATTTTAGACTACAAAAACTAAAAAACCGGATTTGAAAATATGATTACTTATGGAGCTTTTTTATTTATTGTAAGTATGTAATCTAATAGCTAATGTGACAGATTCTGGGACCAAATAAAGGTAAACAAGTAATTGCCATGTCGGTAAACATGCATTAGAAGTGTTAAGAAGTTTAACCAATCGGGCAAAATCGAATTTAAGTAATACGAAAGAATTGTGTGAATCAGGAATGGGCAAAACTGAATAAAAATAAATAACATTTCAATCTTAATTCCACGCAAATACTGGAACAGAATTTACGTGAATCCTACTTACCAATCCCGTTTCTCATTGTCCATTTCCTTAAGAAATATTTTCAAGACTCAGGAGCGGTTTATCATGGATAATCAACTCAACCGCATCTGCAGAACAGGTTTCAAACCAAATACAAGGTTTCCGTAGGACATTCATTCATAGTCTCCACAGCCAACAATAAGCTTTTCAACGCAGCATCAGTGTTTGAAACTGATAAGCTATTCAGGGTATACTATCGTAAAAAACATAAAAGTATGGGAGACGCTGAGGTGGAAAAAGTGAGTCAAGACAACAGAGACAAGAGAGTTACGCACAGCAGCTGCAGCAGTACGGTTAAAGCAAAAAGAGTAGCAGCAGAGAAGGAAAGAGAAAAGGGAACCAACCAGCCTTCATTAGGTTTTTTGGAGAATGACACTAGCTCAGCCGGAACACTCAATCCCTCCGCCACTGGAGCTAACTCGAAAACTGGAGGTACCGATTTTCAGTGGAAAAAATACCGTTGCATGGCTGTCAAAAGTGGAACGATTTTTTCGCCTGGGACAGTATTTCGATGACCAGAAACTAGATTTAGTGGCCAATAGCCTAGAAGGAACATCCATCAGATGGTTTAACCGAGAAATCAACTCAGAACCATTTTGAAATTGGAACAGCTTCAAGGACAGGTTACTACTCCGGTTTGCTGAGATTAACAGTCACGGACCGACTCAAAGCATTTGCTGTGTGAAGCAAACAGGCTCAGCCGCGGCCTATGTGGCCAATTTTGAATATTTAGCAGGCCAGGTAAACAATCTGGATAAATTAACCTTAGAAGGTATTTTTCTTAACGGACTTAAAGGGGCTTTAAGAGCCACAGTGGAGTTAGTGAAACCAGCAACACTTACTGAGATGAAAGTGTATGCCATCTCATTAGACTCAAAGGCATTGACCAAAGTATTAGCGAAAGAAATGCAATCTGTTTATGCTCAACCGAGACAAAACCAACCGGCTGAACAGAACCAGAAAACCAACAATCAATGGCGCTATCGAGAGCATCCTCAGCATGCAAACGCAACTGGACATAATTTCCAAAAGCGCGATCAACGACCTCGATATCTCACAGCTAGAGAGATGGATGAAAAAAGGAAACAGGGACTCTGTTTTTGCTGTTATGCAAAATGGTCTAGAGAGCATCAAAACATTTGCCCAAAACAATCTCTGCAACTCCTAACGGTGGTCAACGGGTATGAAATGGAAATCCTAACGCGACAAGACTCATTCGCTTTGGACCCCACTGATGACACAAACGAAGAAACAGAGGAGGAACAAATAGCATTGGCAACACTATCTTTGAACTCCTTTCTGGGAGTTAATACGCCAACTACGACGAAAATCAGAGTCCTTCTGGGTAGCAGTGAAGTGGTGGCTTTTGTTGATAGTGGAGCAATAGATAACTTTATTTCTGCTGACACAGTAGCGCATCTACACCTGAGAGTCCAAGCAAAATCAAACATACACATCATGTTAGGGACTGGTATATCAGCTTTGGGAATGGGCACCAAGGATATCATCTTCGCTGTAACACCAACAGCAGTCTTCCAAGACAACTTCATCGTTTTGGAACTTGGTGGAGCAGACATCATATTAGGCTTTCAGTGGCTGAGCAAACTTGTCACTTTCAGTTGTAATTGGGTGACAAACGAATTGAGTTTCCTGCACAATGGAGAAATGGTGCAGTTGTGGGGAGAGAAATGGTTGGCTAAGACAATAGGGCCAGAAAATGAACGTGCTCAACGTTTTAGAAAGCTATCATCCGGAGTACAGATAGCATTTCAAGCTATGGACAACCTGACTGTGATGCCAGAATACCCATCACCAGCAATTGCCAGTGTCTTGGGTGAGTATCAGTCAGTTTTTGAGACACCGACATCTCTGCCACCAAAGAGATCACATGATCACACAATCGAGCTTATTCCTGGAACAAAACCAATCTCCTTTAGACCATACGGATAACCTCACGCTCATAAAGAGGTAATCAAGAAACTGGTAATAGAAATGCTACAAATAGATGTCATCAGACCCAGTAAGAACCCCTTCTCCAGTCCAGTGTTTCTAGTCAAGAAAAAGGATAACACATGGCGTTTCTGTTTCGATTACAGAGCTCTTAATCGCGCTACAGTACCTAAAAAATTCCACATTCCTGTTATCGATCAACTGCTAGATGAGTTGCACTGTGCAAGAGTATTCTCCAAGCTCGACCTGAAATCAAGGTGCCACCAGATACGAATACATGACCATGACATTCTGAAGACAGCTTTTCGCACACATGAAAGACATTATGAGTTTTGTGTCATGCCCTTTGGATTGATGAATGCTCCGGCAAGCTTTTAGACCATCATGAATGAGGTCTTACGACCTCTGGTGCGCCAGTATGTGCTCATCTTTTTTAACATCTTAGTCTTTAGTAAAGACACTGATAGTCACTCAAAACATCTCGCAGCAGTGTTAGAGATACTAAGACAACACAGCTTATTCGCCAACAGGAAAAAGTTCATATTTGCTGAGTCTCAAATCAAGTATTTAGGCTACATCATATCTGCGGAAGGCGTCGTGACTGACCCATCAAAAACAGAGGCAGTTTCAAAGTGGCCTACTCCAAAAAACATCAAAGACCTGCGGGGATTTTTAGGACTGACAGGATACTATAAGCGCTTTGTTAAGAACTATAGTGAACTGGCAAGGCCGCTTACACAGCTTCTCAAAAAAGATAGTTATCTATGGACGACTACAACATAGAAAGCATTTGAAGTGCTCAAGTCTGCGATGAGCTCTGTACCGGTGTTGCAACTTCCAAACTTCACAGCTCAGTTTGTAGTCGAGACAGATGCTTCAACCGGGCTTGGCGCAGTGCTTCAACAAAACAAATGCCCCATAGTGTTCTTCAGTTACAGCTTAAAACAGAGGAAACGTCTCAAATCTACCTATGAAAGAGAACTCATGGCTATCGTGATGTCAGTAAACAAGTGGAGACACTACTTACTCGGTAGGCATTTCACCGTTTCCAAAGATAAAAAAAAGTCTAAAACATTTGTTGGAACAAAAGGATGTAACAGGGGATTATCAAAAATGGTTGATCAAGCTTCTTCACTACAATTCGTAATCCAATACAAGCCGGACAGTTCAAACCGTGCCACCGATGGCATTTCCAGGATCCCTCCGACACCAGAACTGTCGACCTCGCCTTCTTCACGCTCTCACTTCCAAGTTCAGTTACATGAAGCTGCTAACGACACCGTTTTGGGACAAATTAAATTGGGCATCCAAACCACCGGTTCAGCTAAACCGAAATTCAAACTCATAAACAACCAATTATGGTTCAAGCAACGGTTAGTCATTCCCAAATCATCTTAATTTATTCCTCTGCTTTTGTCAGAATCTCAAACAGAATTAATCCGCGGTCATCCCGGAATCCTCAAGACCACAAAAAGCTTAAGCAATTTTTCCATTGGGATGGTATGAAAAAGGATATTCAGAAATTTATCGCAGAGTGTGCCATATGTCAGATACGCAAATCGACAACAACGACTCCGGCAGGACTCCTCCAACCATTACCGATTCCGACTACGATATGGGAAGATATCAGTTTAGACTTCGTAGAAGGACTTCCTCTGTCGACAGGATCAGACTCCATCCTAGTGGTAGTTGATCGATTAAGCTAATATGACCATTTTATTCTGCTCTGACACCCATTCTCTGCCAAAAACGTAGCCCAAAAGTTCTGTTCTGAGATAGTGCGCCTCCATGGAGTACCATCTTTTATCATCTCCGAGAGGGACAAAATATTCTTATCGCACTTTTGGAAGGACATTTTCAATATATCCGGCACAAAATTGCGATACTTAACAGCATATCACCCGGAAAAACAGAAGTGTTAAACCATTTTCTCGAAGGATATCTCCGGTGCTTTGCGTCAGCTCAACCTCAGACATGGCACAAATTCCTGTCATGGGCAGAGTTATGGTACAATAGCTTTTACCACTCCGCGATGCGCACCACTCCATTTTGCGCTGTTTATGGCCAAGACCTAACACCAATAATCCGTTTTGAGCAAGGTTCCACTACAAACTTCTTGCTGGAATCTGAACTCAAGGAGCGCGATAGGGCTTTGCAAATCATCAAGGATAACCCCAGGAGGGTGCAACAATCTATGAAACAAGCACCAGACAAGCACAGACATCACAAAGAGTTTGGTGTCAATCAGTTGGTATACCTCAAGCTTCGCACTTACCGTCAAACATCACTGGCTACATGCATCTTCCATAAGCTCTTAGCTAAATATTTTGGGCCCTACCGCATCACAGAACGAATAGGCAAAGTCGCTTATCGCCTCCAGCTCCCATCAGGTTCAAAAATCCATAATGTCTCTCACGTATCTCTTCTTAAGAAAACGATAGGAGAATCTCACCCTATTTATACACTACTCGAGACACTGCTGCAACAAGAAGGAAATACCATTTAACCAGAAACAATCTGTGCTACAAGATACAACAACAAAGGTCAGCTAGAGGTTCTAATACATTGGAAAGGCTTTACAAACAAACAAGATGAATGGATTGATGCTAAATCATTGCTGCAGCAGTATCCACATTTGGAATTTGAGGACAAGATTCCACTTAAAGGGGAGGGTATTGATAAGATATTCAGGGTATACTATCGTAAAAACATAAAAGTATGAGAGATGCTGAGGTGGAAAAAGAGAATCAAGACAAAAGAGACAAGGGACTTATTCACAGCAGCTGCAGCAGTACGGTTAAAGCAAAAGGAATACCAGCAGAGAAAGAAAGAGAAAAGGGAGACAACCAGCCTTCGTTAGGTTTTTTGGGCAATGAAGATATTTTTATACCAGATATGTCATGTTCTGTTCATGTTCTTGCACAATTTATGAAGACTCCAAGGCAAGACCATTAGGATGCTGCGCTTCGATTGGTTAAGTATCTGAAACTCAATCCAGGTCGATGTATACTCCTAAAATCTGAACGTGATTTCACAGTTACAGGTTAGTGTAATTCAGATTATGCCACTTGTCCAATAACTCACCGTTCTCTGACTGGCTACATTGTTCAAGTTGGCGGCTCCACATTTTCTTGGAAGACCATGAAACAAAAGACAGTGAGCACTTCCTCAACTGAAGCAGAATATCGTGTTGTGGAAATGTTAACAAAAAAACTTATTTGGGTAAAAAGACTACTACACAATTTGGGTTCACAACGAAGAATCCAATAGTTGTGTTATGTACTCAGATAGCAAGTCAGTCATTGCCGTTGCCATTGCTCGAAATCCAGATTTCATGAACTTACAAAACACATTGGAGTTGACAGTCATTTCATTCGAGACGAGATTACAGTTAGAACGATATTCCTAGTCTACGTTTCAACTAAGGTGCAGTTGGCAGACTTATGAACAAAGGCTTTGGGCAGACGAGATTCGGAAACTTATCACGGTAAATTGGACATTATTGAGATACACACTCCAACTTGAAGAAAGGTGTTAGGATAAGCGCGTATCTATTTTATTTGAGAATAAATTCTACTCAAAATCCTTGATAAGATCAAACTAAATGTATAAATATGTGATTCTTGTGGTCTTCGAGATCAATCGACAAATATTTCAACAAAAACTTTCTCTACAATTTATCTATTCATAATTCATTATCTCCTTCAAATCAAAGTTTTAAACCTTCATTTAATAAATCTTCCCAAAAACCTTCACCATATATTTCATTGTTCTCCTGTTGGCACCCTTCTTGTTCTTCATTTCCCTTTTCCACATCTATGACTTCTTCCCTATTTGAATGATCTCCGAGTCCTTGAATGGTCATAGCAAGTTTATCCAACTCCGACATCTCGAAATCACACACATCTCCATATGTTTCTTGTTTCATATCAACAAATGCCGAGGAGGCTGCAGCCTCGTTCCCATACCTTCCATTGTTACCTTCATCACAATCTTCAACATGTTTTGGCCCTTTATCTATAGGTCTTTGTCTCTTCTTGCTGATCGCCTCTTCTATCTCCTTCCTCTTCTCCTTTTGCTCAACTAGCTGCTGGATAAAATCTTGATTCTGCATTGCACCCGCGAGGAAGCTCATCATATGTTGTTGTTTTGATTCCGTCTTCTTGAGCTTCTCCTTAACCAATGTGAGATGCGTTTTGGAGCTTTGTTGTTGTTGTCTTAGTCTCACTAGCTCCATCATTAACACTTGTTTGTCTCGCCTTAAACTGTCCATATCTCCATCTAGACCATACCTATCAAGTTCTATGCAATTATTGTCTAGGGATTGTTGTGGCATTTGATTGTTGTTGTTACTTGTTTTTCTTCTCCGTATGTTCTTGAGGAGATGCTTTTGCCCTCTAAGAAACCTTTCATTTGCAAACTCCCATAGATCCGGATTCACCTTTCTGAAACCCTATTTACATAATTTTATGATTGGATTCAATTTCAAACTTGTCGTAATCATCTTTGTTATATAACAAAGTAAAAGAAGTTAGGAACTCTAACCATCTCTTTTTCTTTTATTTTTTTATTAGAAAGTTTTCATATAGTTATATTTCATTTTTGTGTGTATATTATATTATATAGAGAGATAACCAAGTTGGTTGCATATCATATCAATATGAATCTATGTGGTAGAGATTTTCCTGAGAGATTTCTAACAAAAAAATAAAGAACATTTTTATATAAAAGAGATCTCTAGAAACAAAAAGAGAGACACATATATACAAGTGGGCTGTAAATTATTATGTCTCAAGATTTTTCTAAGAACAGTGATCCCCACTTGCATTTTTATATATGCTCACGAATCCTTCAAGCAATCATATATATAATAATTACAATACTTAAAACAAATACTCTCAAGAACTCGATTAAAATTTTGACTGCCTAAATCAAGCTTTGACTCAATATTTGTACTCCGACACACATAAATATATATTCATAAATTTACATATACATATATATATATATATATAAGTATTATATAGAGACTATTAGAACTTACATATGTGTTGAGTTGGCGGACAAAGCTAGAGAAGTTATTGTGCTTGAAGAATTTGGGGAGGAGGGTAATGGAAAAGGCCTGTGGATCCCACACGATGAAGCTGTTATTGGTTTTGCTCCAAGACACAACATGATTGGTTCTTGAATCTTCAACCAAATCATATGTCTTAGTCAAAAATGGAGGTGGCCCTAATTCATGGAGACCTTCTATTGGTTGTGGATGGCTCATTAATATTGTTGAATCATTTGTGGTTGTTGGAGCCATGGAGGATGAATAAAGATATGAGAAAGAAGAAGAAGAAGATGGTGGTGGTGATGAAGAATCACTGAATCCTGTAGGAAACTCTTCTTTTATGAATCTAGATAAAGGATCCATGATATAGTCTTTGGATCTTTGATGTGAATTGGTTTAGAGAGAAAAGATAGATTGAGTCTATTGAGTTTTTGGGGGTGTGAAGATGAAGTATATATAGAGAAACTAGGAGAGAAAGAGGGATATAAAACAAAGCAAAAAAATGTATGTATTTTAATATTACAGTTTATATAAACTATGATGATGGATTCCTTCCTCTTTTGTATAATTGAAAATGTATTATATTAAAATTTATATAAACTATGAGTCTATGATGATGTATTCCTTCCTCTTTTGTATATTTTAAAGTTTTTATTTCAACCTTTTCTTTTACAATTATAAATATTTTATTGTTTTTTAGTTTGTGCGTTGTTTTCTTGACACGTAGATAGTTTGACATGCTGGAGCTTAAAGCAAATCCTGAGATATTTTCCCTACTTTTGTATAGTAGCTTTTAATAAATATGTATTCGTGGTGTCTTCTGATTGGTCAAAACTTTAAGTATCAGTACCTATGCATTTATACACCAGTCAAGATCCTTCTTATTTTACACAATTATATCATTTTCACGAAAATCATTGAAAACGACTATAAATAGAGTCGAAACGTTTTGTTTTCTGTAAACTTAATCGTGGTATAATGTTTGTTAAATAGTGAAAGAAATTTGGTAGATAAATTCAGTTTTTAGGAAATCATGAGAATGCCTTTTTAAGAAGTGGGTTTTTGAACAATTTATATTTTTGCTAAAAAGCAATGAAATAGTTTAGAGAATGATTTATTTATCTTTGAAATAAATAAAATAAATTTTTAAAACATTTGAAGTTTGAAAATAACAATTTTTAAAAATGATTTTAACGATATTTTTAGTAAACTTTGTAATCATTTGAAAGATTTTTCAAGCATGAGCAGATTTTATGAGTGAATATTTTTATAAATACTTGATATATTCTTTAAATATTTGAAATTTTTTATCATGGCTGATTTTATAGCTATTTAATAGATTTTTTATATATTTAACAGATTTTTAAAATAGTTTGCAATTTTTTGGGAGTGAGTACCAAAATTTACGAAGTAAATGAAAAATTCTACAAACAAATGACAAATTTTGCACAATAAATAGCAAACTTTACGAAATAACTAGTAAATTCTATAAAATAAAGGTCAATTATCAAAAATATCACCAAATTAATTTTAATTTTCACGAATATCATTAAAATTAATTTAATACAAAAATACCATTTAATAATTCAATTGAATTAAAAATTAGATTATATTTTTAAGAAATTACATAAAATTCAAACAATAAATATTAAACCCAACCACTAAATACTCAACCCAAATAATAAAAATTTAAACCCAACCACTAAATACTCAACCCTAACATTAAATTAAAAATATAATTTTAATAAAAAATAATATTTATGTCTAATTAAAGAAAATAATATAATTTTGTCCTAAAAACTATAAATGGTNATGGTTGTATTAGAAAAAATTATTCTAAAATAAATTAAAGATTTTCCGTGAGTAAGGTAAAGTATGTGAAAAATAAAAAGATTTCATTAAATTTAATAAATGTTACAAAATTTGATAGATTTTAAGAATATATGAAAATTTCTGCATAATAATTAACAGATTATGCAGATACTTAAGTCAATTCTATAAAAGACGAGCAAACTCTATGTAAATATAGCATACACAATTTTAGCATGATCTATCGAATAACTTATAAATTTTGCATATCTATACAATTGATCAGGTTAGCATTTGATAAATTCTATGATTATTTAGTATATATTCTACTAACATTTGACAGCTTTTATGAATATATAATAAACTTTGTTAACATTTAAAAGATTATGTTAATATATAACAAAATTTACTAATATATGATAGATTTTATAATTATTTTTTAATTTTTAATTTTAAATTAATCAATATAAATATAATTAAATTATTAAAATTCTGTTTTAGTTATAAATTTAAATTAAAATACAATTAATAAAATTATATATTTATTTATTAATTATAAATATAATTTTATTAATTATTAATTTATAATTAAGTTTATTTAATAATTATAATGAATTGATAAATTTTTTGTTTTCACATTTCACTTTTATTTACAAAGACTAAACAGAAAAAATATTTATACAACACGAAATCAATATTTAAAACCAGATTTTTATTAAAAATATGTTCTCACAACTATTTCAAATTGGGCTATCAACAACTTAACCATTCGAACCTGGAAAACCCATAGACTTGGACTAGACCGGAGAATCATAACATTTACTTTTTGAATTTAATAATCTAAAACTCTTAGTGTATTATATTCGTTAATCTAGAACGTGAATCTAATATATCAAAGGTTCAAAGGTACACATCCATATGCATGTAACACTAACACACCACGCACGCGGAAACTACAAAGCGTGTTTTGAGCGCAAATATGTACACTTATTCGATTACTTACTGTCTTTCTTAAATATCTGTTTTAAGGTGAAAAATATCTTCATTGCTCAACAATAATATTATATTCAATCAGGCTAATTATAAAGAAGTTGGGAGCAACGAAAAAAACAAATAAACAAATGGATAAAGTGGATTCGTATAAAAGTATGAGTCCAAATTTAAAAAACCAAACACGTGGCAACGGCTAAGTTCATAAACACGGTCTTAACGAAAAATATAACACGTCACTATTGTTGTCTGAGTGCGAGCATTATCGGCTTTTGAGGATTTCAAAAGGTTGAGAAATTGACACGACGCTTGTTAAGCATCTAAAATTAGTAGGCTACGTGTTGATCGTTCATTAGGTTATTTTTATATTTATATAAGAGTATAAATTATTTTTATGTTAGGTTGACACGTGTCTATCCCCTTACATTTATTTTATTCTCGATTTACTATTCGTTGATTTTGATAAAAAGGGTTTGAAAAGTAAGATATTTATGTTCCTTCTCCTGGAGTTAGATATTTCTATGCACTTTATTGTTAAAATATTCAAAGATATTTCTCTCATTAACTAATAGCCAAAATTCAAAAGCACAGTCCTTGTACGTTACAACTTCTTAGTATGAAAATGAAATTATTAATTCAAAAGCTTGGTCCTTGATGATTTGACTTACATGACTTTTTTTATATAAAATATGTTTAGATTATTTACAAAGTTATAGATATAGGTTCATTCATTTAATTTAAACCAACCGAGACAGAACTGAACAATATCAATTTATAAAGTAAATACAATGTAATAAACTAAAGGAAATTGCAATGTATACCAATGGATAAAAAAATGAAGGAGGTAGTAAAGAAAAATTAAAAAAGTTAAATATGAGTGAGAGAAATAATAGTTGATTATTTTTTTCTTAGTAACATTTACTCTTTTATATAAAAAGTTAATACTCCTTCTGTTTCATAATAGTTGATTTTCTAATTTTTAAATATTATATATTTTTACTATTATTTAGTAAAATCATAAATTAAAATAAAATTAAAAAATATTAAATAGATAACTAAAATATATT
>KE158227.1:10386-21159 GCA_000411055.1 Leavenworthia alabamica
CCTATCGATTTGATGTCCGTAAGATAGGATCGCTCGGGTTGTGGTGTAATGCCCAATCGATCAGGTGTCCGCATGATAGGATCGACAGGGTGCAGTGATGATGCCCAATCGATTTGATGTCCTCAAGATAGGATCGATCGGGTGCGGTTATGATGCCCTATCGATCCTTTGGTCGCTAAATTGGTTGGTCATTGGGAGTAGGTGACCGGTCATGTGTTATGATGCCACCCGATCGAGTGAAGTAGATTTTTGAGCATAATCTCCGTGTTTTGTCTAATCCGTTCTTTGAATACTCCTTCTCCTTCTCATTGTTCAATCACCTAATAAAGACTCAAAACTGACACCAAAACGATAAAATCCTATAGACTTAAAGTTAGAAAAACCGTCAAAACTAGAATATTTCACTAACATCGGTTGTCGCTCCTCTGTATCTTCTCATATCATCAGATAAGATGAATTCTCAACCGCAACCATATCTCTGGATGCTCCTGAGCTCTCGGTGTCACTCTCGGATGCTACACTGATACTACTCCTAGTATCCGCTCCAAATTTCAAGTCAAAAAGTCCCCACATGATCCTTTTTATATAGGAAACTTACCTTTTTTTAGAAAAATTCTTTTCTAGACTTTCTATAACACCGACATCAATGAAACCAACCACCGGACCTTTGACCTAATCAACTGTGACTTTCCGTACCACCCTTCCTACTGCCACCGCTCGAGCTTCCGCAACTAACTCATACAACATATTCTTTTTTTCTTCTTATATTCAACTTTGCTTAAATAATAACCTTTCAAGCAAAATAACAACCACAAAAATATAACAACATACCGTGAAGTCTCATTGAAGGCTCAGAGAGGATTGGTCTAGAGTTCATGCAACACATAACACAGCGCGAGTCTCCAAGAAACAACTCTGCTCTTATACCAAATTGAAACAACCACACCCTTTTTTTATCAACAATCTTACAGTTCTAATGATCCCATACTCAATAGAACTCACACATGCATGCTCTAGACTTTCATCCCCTCATCCTTGCCATGACTACACGCTTCAACCTTTTTTTCTTTACCTGCATCAAACAAAGTGATGCATCAATATTGGTGAACCAACACTGAGTGAAGCCATCATACCGTACTAAAATGGATTTAAGATTCAAGATTGTATGCAATAATAAAATATAAAATTCATACCACAAGTTTAATCGAAACATGTCAATAATACCACCCACTGATAACGCAGAAAATCATAGAATTTAATCCTACGGGCAAACACTCACCTCGACAAATATGAGAGCTCGGATGACACATTTCTTTTTATAACACTTTCCTAAATTTTTACTTGAATAAAAATTATTACATAACATTTTACATAGCTCCAACTCAATCCAACCTCAATGAAAACCTAATATAATAATTTGTCAAAAATTATTATAATCAAATATGATTCAGAATTCTCTACATAATTTAGAAACTAACCGTTAGAATCTGAATCCCATCATTAAAACTAAAGCATATAGTGTCATGAATAACTATACCAATTTTTAGCATGATCAGATTGCGTTTAAACCTCCAAATGCTGATTTAAAAAAGTCACATCAAAACAGTTTAGAATAAGGTTTTCTGAATTTATTTACAGACGCCGTCAACTTGAAATACATATTCCGGCCAGACTTCTAATCCAAATTCAGATCGGAAAACGTATTTAGAAAGTTGACATCAAAAGCGTTCCAATGATAGGTAGATCGTCATCTAGATCCGAACGATCACCGGAAAACTTCTTTTAAAGTTGGATGATATCAGAATTTGATCTGCAGATATCTCTTTTACTAGAACGGCCATAACTTTTCAACCAGAACTCTGATTTGAGATCCGCTTTTTGCTATGAAAATAAAACATTTGATGCTTCGTTTTCTGTTTTTACTCAAAGTTGTCTTATCTTTTTTCACTTCTACTTTCTTTTCTTATTTTATTTCCTCTCATTATTTTATTTTTCCCATCAGAGTGGTCACAAAAATCATCTTAATAAACTAGAGTTTATTTAGTTTTTTAGGGATTAAATAGGTTTAGGTCAAATTAAAACCTAATTAGGTCCATTAATCTCACTATCCCACATCTAAACCCTAATAAGCCCAAAACCCGCTTCAAAACCTCTTTAAAATAAATTCACGGACGTTACATTATGTTTCATCATGCAAGTTTAGGGTTCCTTACTAAATAATGTTACAAAAAAAGAGCTACAATAGTTTCATAGTTTTATTTTATGCATGATGATGTTTACAATCTTTTGATTATGAGTAATTGATCATTTAAACGAGAAATTTACCAGAAAATACTGGTTTAAGAAGGGTATTAATCATAGTTCTTCATGTTGAAATTTAATTTTAAAAACTGGAAAATATAAAATTTCCAAGAATAAAAGCATTTCAGTTGCATACTAATACCACATTAAATACTTATAAATTATAAAGAAACTCAAAATACAAATATGTATTAAACAACAAAAATATATTTTTTAATAGTTAAAAATAGTAACTTAAAATTACATGTATAAAATAAAATATTTATACACATTAAAAGCAAACTACATATTTATAGTAAAACAATTTGACACTCAGTGTACCCCGAGTTCTTATCTCGTACATATTTATAAATTTTAGAACCATAAACCGTCGTCGTCTTACTAATTGTAATTGCGCTATAATTACTTTAGCATGATGGGGCTAGCCAATATTCGTTTATGTGGTTATTGAGTCCATCATATAAATAAGAGAGTTTCTTCTTATAGTGTCTCATTGCTCTAATTTTTTCTTGAACACTAAATTCTTACAGCGGCGATGTTTCCTTCTACGCCGAGATCATGTGTTCATTGTCAGCGATATGGCAATCAACTCTGCATTCATCCAAGGTAATTTATCTTTCTACTATCGAATTACGATTTCATCTTTGTAGTTAATTGATGAATTTTATTTCTCTCTCATCAATGATCATTTTTAGATCTCAAATGTTCTAGAAGTGATATGGTATCATAAACCTGACTTGTTCATAGATCCGGTAATAAATTGTGTATTAAATATTTCATAGAAAAATGATTTTCAATTATTTTATAGAGTCGCATTTAAGTAAAACAAACAAATCATTTCAATAAAAATGGGTTTATCCTAAAAAAGGAGGGAACAATTCAAAATATAAAAAAAAGGGGAAAATGAATTTTATGTATGTATCAAATAAAAATGGATTTTGTGTTTGCTTTTAAACTGATTTTAATAGTGTATACTTGATCCCCAAGATACACAATTATTATAACTCTAAATACTTATCTTTGTTCGTTTTAAATTCTCCAAATTCAGGCAGTTGGTTCCCACCTCTACTCCTTCAATGGCGAATCTCAAACCTGAACAACCTACTTCGTCAAACGGTATCTCTTTCTCTCTTCTTTCTTCACTCTCACTTTAAATTTTGATGACTTATGTTGGCTTGCTTACAATGTGGTCGACAGGATTCCGTAAAATACATCAAATAGATCTTAACGTTGAACCTGAACCTGGTCGAATAAATCTTAATGTTGAACCTGACCCTGATCGAATAGATCTTAATGTTGAACCTGAACCGTACGAAATAGATTTTAATGTTGAACCTGAACCTGAGCCTGAGCCTGAGCCTGAACCTGAGCCTGAGCCTGAGCCTGAGACTGAGCCTGAGCCTGAGCCTGAGCCTGAGACTGAGCCTAAGCCTGACTTCGAGCTCGATCATGAACCTGAACTTGCACCTGAACCTGAAGATGAACCTGTAGCTAAGCGGATGAAGCTGAGTTCATCCGAAGTTGTTGACTATTCAGAACCAGATGCTGTTAGTAACATGATGTATGAATTAGAGTCTGGTAAATATGGGAGTGTTACTAAAGATATTGAAGAGATAGTTGATATGAGATTGGAGTTTTTGAAGGAATGTATCTCATTACATCCATCTTTAGCTTATACAACATTTGGAGAAAACAAGAACACTGAAAACAATCAACAGATTGTAGAAGCAGCTGGTGTTAACTTGGATGATAATCACAATGATACTACTGATCATGAGTTAAAAAAATCTCTTTGTGTGATTCCTCCCACTGAGATTGCCAATCTTGATTCTGATGACGATGATGATGAAGACATTGATATGAGTGAGTGGACTACTACGTATCAGTCTGGTTTCGTGGAGTGTCAGTTGAATCGAGAGGCGGAGCTACTAATTACACCTTAATTCAACTCTGAGGAGGTCTTCTTAGAGACGCCTTCTGCCACTGACAGCACACTGGTAACTTCCAGTTACTTATATGATACTCATTTATCTTATCTATGTTTATAATCCATAGATGTTGACTAATGAGAGAGACAAAACCTTTTCCTTAGACAATGGTTCATTTCATGGATGTTTAGGACGATGATGAGTCTGAGTCTGATACCGATAATGTTACACATTTTTGTCGAACCATTCCCTGTGTTTGACACTTGAAGCTTTAGACATTCTTTTGGTTTACTGTATTTCTAGTGTATTTGACTTTTTGAAATCACAGACTTGAGTGTGAAAAAGTCGTAGTGTGTACTGGGCAAACGGGTTATTCCGATTAAACGGATTGTATTATTCATTCAGTAGTCGGGTTGTTCAAAAATTTTAAAATCTTTGATTAATTGATTCAGATCATATTTTAATCAGACTGGATATATACAAGAAATTCTGATAATAATAATGTGTGGAATGAACTGGCCATGGCAATAGAGTCTGAAAACGTATGATTTGTTCTTATGTTTTGTATCTCTTTGATTTTTTGCATCTATGAACTTGGCTTTGTTCACTTAAATGTGAAGGATCCTGAGGAGACTTGAAACAATGAACAAAAGGCACTTTTGGTTGAAGAATGTGATCACTCCTTCATTCTAGTTGATGATATGGGACTTATTTGCCGTGTCTGCGGACTCGTTAAGAAAAACATTTCACAAATTATTGATGTGCAGTTCACAAAACTAAGTCTCCCTCAAATAATATATTGTCAAGATCTTGCAGTGCTTCTAGTTTTATTTTTTGTAGACAATGCGAAGCACGAGAACATATGTCTCTGAGATGGGAAGAGAAGTTCTGGCGAATCTGATGCTCGATAACTTAATATTACTGAAGATGGGTTAATTATAGGTGGCCTATCTGCTCATCCATTTCATTCCAACAAAATGAAACCTCACGAAGCTGAAGGATTCAAGTTCCTCTGTACCAGTTTAGTGGCAGACGAGCCTAGTGGTTTTATCATGGCTCATGCTCCAGGTTCTGGTAAAACCTTCATGATCATCAGTTTCATGCAGATCTTTCTTTCAAAGTAACCTCAAGCGAAGCCACTCACTGTAAATTAGGATCTTATAATCAATGGAATACATACACACATATCTCTTTTACATAAAATTTTGTTTTCCACTCAAGTTTCACCACTAAGAAAGCCATGATCATATTCTAAGATACAGAAAAAAGGGGACAGTACCAGTAAATCGAACCTGTGACATCTTTCAAGTGGCCTGTCAACTGCTTGAGAACAGACGGTGTATAAAATCCGTGATCCGGTTAAGGATTATAAAATCGGTTTAGGTTTATGGTTTTCCGATTTTAGTTTAATGAAATGGTTTGTCGATCCTGGCCAGGTCGATTTACTGTGACATTAAACCGAATAAATTGAACCATAGCAGTTGGACCGACACATGAACCGAGTTGTTGCTGTGGATTAATTTCCGGAAGTTAGGAAAATCCGAATGTTGCTGTGTGGTCCGATGGAGTGTTGATTTAACTGGGTTTTAGAAACCCAATGGAGTGTTGATTTAACTGGGTTTTAGAAACCCAAAATAATTAGTTAAATGATTAAAAAGAGTTGGGCTTCGAAACACTACAGATTTTTAATTATGAATTAATTGGGTTATGGATTATAAAAGCTCTAAAGGAGTTAATTAATAATTAAAAGGAAATGGACTTTGGAAAACCCTAAACTTTTCATTATTATTAAGTGATCAATTTTAATTGAGTCAAGACCCAAAGAAGATTAAATAAATGATCACAATTAGAAGCCAATGGGTTTAAGGTCAAAAATGTGATTAAAGAGATATTGAGCTTAAAAGCCCTAGGATTTAATAACTGATTAGGTCATCACATAATTAAATCATAAATCACAAACCTAGACCTAAAAACAACTCCCAAAAATCGCATAGAGAGAAGAAAGAAGAGCCAGCCACCGCCGCCTCGTTTTGTGTGCCCAGCCATCACCGATTTGTCCTGCGGCCGTCGCCAACTCTCTTTCTCTTCATCTCTTTCATTCCTTCAATAGTCAAGTAAGGTTCCTTGATTATTTACAGTTTTAATTCAAAAATCTGAATGTGATTGAGTTGAGAATTCAGTTTTTGGATTTGAATAAGGATTGGTTATGTTTTCAGATTTGATTAAACTCACAAACACCGTTGGATTGGGTCATAACCTTTGAATTACAAAAATCTATGAGTATGTGATTTTAAAATTGTTTTATGATCCTGGTTTTTGAGTTTTTGGAGTAGGTGTGAATGGTTTCTTTTTGTGATTGGTTGTAGAATCAGATCGGGAAATTTAGAGTCGCCGCAGCAGTCGATGCTGGTCGCACCGCCGCACGCGCTGCCACCGGAATCTAACGCACAATTGCCTTCAGTACACGCACTGTCGTGTGTCAGGGACTGTGAAGTATGGTGTTTGATCTTCAGTTGACTTGCTATCCAAGCAATTGGATGACTTGTCACTGAAATTATTTGATTTTAGGGATATTCTGGAAATTTCTAGATTTCCGGGAAATCAGATTTTGGAATCCCATAATAGTTTCTGGGGTTCATTTGAGTTGAGTTTGAGAACTGATTACTAAACATGACCTAAAATATTTTTAGAGGTAATTTGGTAATTTTGCAAGTCAAGGACAGTTTGGTCTTTTCACATCTTTAGAGACTAAGGTGTGTGCATGACTGTGGTTCGATATTTGCAAATGGTCCTTTAGGATCATTTGATTGCATGGTCTTGATTTTGTGTTGTGTTGATTGTGAGTTTGTGTTTGAGTGGTGTTTGAGCTGTGTGTTTGAATGAGTAATTATAAACCGAGTGTCGGTTTAATGATGGATTTAAAAACTGAGTTAAAAATTGAGTAAAATGGTTTTAAATTTTGAGTAAAACTTTTGAGTAAACCATTGTTGAGATTTGAGTTCTAGTCAGCTGGCGTAAAGAGTAAAAACCGCCTGACTAGAAGGAGAACCAGGCGTAACGAGTAAAAACCGGTTTCTCGTGATCATGTGATGTTCGGGCGTAACGAGTTAAAAACCATTTGTCACATATATAGTAGTGTTGATAACCAGGCGTAACGAGTTCAAACCGGTTATCACACATTTGAGTAATTAAAAATGAGAATTGAGAATTGAGTAATTGAGAAATGAGTAAATCGAGAACATAGAATTAAATGATTTGGAGGATCAGTAGACGGGAGGATTTCTCACTCAGTATGTTTTATATACTGATAGCGCCATTTCGTGTGCGCAGGTAAAGGAAAAGAGAAGCTGTGATTTCGAGCTCGTGGTACAGCAGCTGGGAGGCGATGGTATACCGGTTGTTTGTCTGTGTTTATTTTCTGAGTTATGTTTGAGAACCTAGATGAGTCTAGGTGAATTGAGTTTAAATTCTGATGTTATGAGTTTATTTATTTATTATTTATTTTATTGGAGTTTTTAGAGAACTTAGTAAAGGTGTTAAGAAGTAATCCGGACTTTAGAACCGATAAATATGTATTTTCGGTTAATTAATAAAAATTTTAAAAATTAGCGGTTTTGAGTCTAGAGAACCGGGTTGGGTTGTTTGACGGCGCTTCTGAGAGATTACAAACTGTTAAGCTTCCATTTGAAGCTCCATATACAAGTAGACCAGAACTTATGTGACCAAACTTGAGAAAAGTAACTGCATAAAAGATACACAGACTCACTCTTAGAATAAAAATCACAAAGTGAGTCAATGAAACACAAACAACAATTTAAAAAAAAATACCTGAAGATTTTCACTGATCAAAGATGCAAGGCATTCCAACAAAAGAATAAGCATGTTCAACACCACCATGGCGATGTGAATGATCACCATAACTCAACCTTGAGCTAAAACTAGCTCTGTGGCCTGAAAGCTGATTAGTACTCCGTAAATCCTATGACACAAACACCTGATAAGTTAAATGCATAAACAAAATAAACTCCAAATGATCTGATTTTGGCTAAACACAAAGCAAGAAACTCTGTGATTGGGTTTGACCTCTCTGTGATTGAATTTTAGTTTTCTATGAAATTTGAGAATTGAATTAAATCGAGATCGGTTTAAATTGAGTAGAAATTGAGACTAAGAGTAAATGAGAAATTTTAGTAGTTAACCACAAATTGAGAATTTGAGATTTAGTTTTAGACAGAGGATGTAACGAGTTAAAACCATCTGACTAGATATAAACCAGGCTAACGAGTAAAAGTCGATATTCGAGTAAATTGTGTTATTCGGGCGTAACAAGTAAAAAATGATTAACACATGAATTGAGTAAAACGTGATAATCGGGCACAAGGAATAAAAACCAACTATCACATGAATTGAGAAATTAGAAAACGAATGGTTAATTTAATTGAGTAATTAATTGAGCTTGTCTACAAAAGTAATAGATGGGAGAACTGCTTACTCAATATTTATTAAATACTGAAGGTGCCACTTCGTGTACGCATGAAAAGGTAAAGAGAAGCAATGATGTTGGAGCTCGTGGGATTGCGCTGCGAGGATGACATACCAATATCCGGTTTGAGTTATTAAGTTATTATTTGTGAAATTAACGAGTCTTAGTGAATTGAGAACTTTAAGAATTATTGAGTTATAATTATATTTGAGATAATAATTATATTGGATACTGAGAAATTTTAGTTAATTTAAATTTGTGTTATTTAAATTATTTGAGTTAAAGTAAAAAATCTGGAATTAAAAACTGATAAGTATGTGATTATCGGTTAATTGAGATTTTTAAAAAAATAGAAGTTAGAGTCTAGAGAATCGGGTTGGGATGTTTTAAGTGTTGTGTTATATTTAGTGTGTTATATATTGTTTGTGTGACTTGGACGGGATACTGTGGTATAACCAAGAGTCTAGTGAAGAGGGGGCTACGGATGACAAATCGATCTGTCGTGCACCCTGGTCCAAGATCGATAAAGTATCCATGATGACGGTGTGTTGGGCACTATCCCTTAAAAATCCTCTAGCCGGATTTCATTGTAGAGGGTGCTAGCGGACACCCGATCACTTTGGGGCCTATTCTTTGTATTTTCTTGGGTGTTTTAGGTTCCATGGCTATTTTATGTTTTGGACTAGACTCTCTAGGTAGTGGCGTTATGCCAGTGCAGACTTGCGTGTTGCCCCTAGCATGAAACCCCTCACTGAGTGACTCCCCTATTACTTACCCCTCACTCTTTTGCAGGGTTGTTTAATAAGAATTTAACTTCTGATTAGTTGGTATGCTACTATTTAAGGAAGATTTTGGCGGGAACGAGAAGTCAATCTGTTGACCATGCTCATGAAGAAAGTTGGGTCCCACAATATCCTTTGCCATTGCATCTCCAATCCTTGAATCAAATACAAATCAAACCATGAAACGATTCAAGCTTAACCTATCAATCAAATTGTTATGAAGTGAAGAGAGAGATAAAGAGTGCTTACATAACGGCAAAAGATAACACCAGATACAGCTTTGTGAAGGAGAAGAATTTGACGGATTTCAGTCTTCAAGGATTTGAATTGGATGTTACTGGTTGCATCATACAGCTTAAAACTCATGATCCACCTTAAAAACCTTCTTTGCTTCATCTTTCTCACCGATCTCTACTACTTCTGATCCGATCTTTGCCTTCATTTTTTCAATTTTCTGAGCATTCACCGTCGATTCGATCAAATTAGTTGCAAAAGTTGAGTGAAGAATAAAATGAAGTGATCGGTTTCAAGTTCTTAGCTGAATCTAAACGAATGAATCTGATAATCTCTGGAAAATTTTCAAACTTTTTTATTAACTGAAAGATAGATAATTAAATAATACTAAAAATGTTCCTTTGTAAAGGCTTTTATCATTTAACGTTATAGTTATTTTTTACTTGGGTTGAAAATTATATATTTAACTATATGCATTAATATAATTTATCTAGCAATTAAAAAGATGATGAAACATTGAAATGGTACTTAGATAAGATCATCTTAAAAACACATCACAGATGCACAAAATAGTGAGAATATGTGAAGAGTCCTATTGTTGATATTTAATATAATGCTACTTAAAATCATAAAACAATCAATTCACAATAATATGTTATAATAGTTTTTCTTACCTGATTAAATGAGTGATATATTGTATTTTGAGTCGTTTTTATGGACAAGTCATGTCCGTTTTAGTGTCTTTTTGTCTATTTTGAATCATTATACATGTTCCGGAGTACAGGTTTAGGGATTTACACACTTGGGAGCTTGTAGTCGGAAAACACGGATGTTCTGGCAGATTTTCACTAGCCAGCCCGACCGGGCAGGACACAGTCCGATCGGGCCATACGTTCCAGACAGCTTGCTCAACCCATTGCTCGATCAGTTCCAACCCAAACCTGACTTCCTGAAGATCAGCCCGATCGAGACACAATTCCAGACACTTTGAACCTGATCAACCTGAATTTGCAGAAGATTAATCCGATCGGGCAGGACACAGCCC
>KE158229.1:0-18104 GCA_000411055.1 Leavenworthia alabamica
CTGATAAAAATATCACTCTTGTAGAGTTAAAAATATACATATAAATTATATATATAAATATAGAAAAAGCATAACCGCTCGCTGGGATAGAGCCTTCGTCCAACGAACTAAGCTGCTCTTTCGCTGTTAATGAGAGACTGTAACCAAGCAGGACCACTTATTGCTAAGTATGAATGAAAACGTCCATCTTCTGTGACACTTCTAGCGATGTGTGTAGCCACCATATTTGCTGACGCAGATGATAGGGAGAAACTGCAAGAATGGAACTCCAAACGTAACTTATTTATTCTATCCACGTAGGAGCGAAATCTTGGCCATATGGTAGGTTTTGTTAAGGCTTCAAACCCTACAACACTATCAATACAAAAATTCACTCGTCCAAGTCTCAAATCCAACATATTACGCATCGTCCATATAAGACAACGTAAGATAGCCGAAACATGATTTTTGACAGGAGTAAAAGCATCTCGAGCATGAAATAAGATATTTCCTTCATTATTTCTAACAATCCACCCTCCCCCCCACCATTCCGGATTCTGATATCCATGAGGCTTGTAAATTACATTTTACATAATGTTTACCAGGTCTTGACCATTTACCAACTGTTCTGAAACCAGAGTTATGTTGACTATAGCCAGAAGATTGAGGTGGTTTGTTGTTAAGGATCTCCCATTCCTCTGAACCTTCTAATGCCTTAGCCACAATACAATTTGTTAAGCTAGATTTTTCTTCATATACATTGGAATTTCTTGCTTTCCAAATTCCCCAAATCAACCACGGAATTGCCTTTCTACACTTTTCATCAATTTCATGTGTGCCTAAGAAATTGAGCTATTACTCCATAAATTCATTAATACCGAGATCCGGAGCATAATTGAAAGGTATGCCCGCTGCTAACCAAACTTTTTTAGCTTCCACACACCGAAACAAAACATGACATATTGATTCTTCATCCTCATTACAAGTTTTACAAACTAAATCCGCATTCATACCATGAGCTCTGATGCATTAGCAACTGCTAGTGCTCCAAATAATATTCTCTACAGAAATATTCTTATTTTCGGAACAGTGCGCACCTTCCACACTCGTGACTTTAGAAAATTTACTCTTTTTTTATTGTAAGAGATGGGTGGCTCACCAAAGTTAGGTTGTGTTTGTAAACATCCATAAGTTGTTTATTTATAGTTTTTTTTTCAAACTGACATTCAATTACTGCTTTTAGAAGATGTAATAATCTTCTACTACTTCTCTATTACTATAGGTATAATGATTAATAAAATGTAACTGTAACTTTCAGAATTAATTATTACAATCAATGGTGTTTAATAATCGTCAGTTTTTTGGAGACTTGGATGGTCTCCTTCTTTAACCAACAGTTTCTTTATGTATTTTTTCTTCGGTGGTGTTGTAATGACAGTTACAAAGGTATGGTCTTTTTCTTTAATTTATTGCTTCTATAATAATTTATTGAATGGCAGTTACTAATGTATGATCTTCTTCTTTAATTTATTGTTGACATATAAAATTGAGGAGGACAATTGATTTTTCTTAAAGTTTGGCACAAATAGATAGATGAATAATAAAAAGAGGGACCAAAATAAAAAAAATTGACACATGGCGCCAATATAGGCTTCTACTTGTCGGCCCCTGGAGAGAAAAGTCTTTTTTTATATTACAGATAGATTTATAAATGTTTTTAACTGAGATTAGATTAGTATTAATGTAAAATCAAATAGTTTCAATAAAATTTTCATAATTTACACCAATTGAAGTGGAATAAAATTAGAAGAAAAAAAAGAAATGGGATGAAAAGTGGAATATGAAATCCTCTTAACTTAAAGCCAACTCGGTTCAACAGATCCATATAAGTCGGATCGGGTCACAGATCCGAAATAAACGGGTCTCCCTCTCCCCCTCTCACGCAAGCCTACTTCTCCAATATCCATTACCTTTTCTTTATAAACTATTGATTCTTAAATTTCACTTTCTTATTTGGATTTTGGATAACACAAAGGCAAGTATCTTCTTATCTCGATTCATTTCTCATTCTTTGTTCATTTAGATTCTGAGAAAAATTCAATCAAATTGGTGAGAAACTGTAATTTGATTTCTACTGATTTTGAATTATAGATCAAAATAGATTTGAATTTCAAAGTTTCTACCAATACTTATTCATTTTTATGTGTTTATATGTTCTAACTTCATTCTCTGAATCTACAGATCAGAACAAATACATTGTTGCTTTGATTCTTTAACTTTATTTAGAAGAAGAAGAGATACAAAATGTGTATCTCAATCTCACAAGTCTCTCGATTCAGAATCTATTCATCTTATGAACGTATCCATGGCTGGTTCAATAACAACACAAAACCAATGCTTCTTCATGTTAGATCTTCTTCTCTTAATGGTAAAAACATATGGATCAGAAGAAATGTGAATACAAATACACAAAGTAGTAATAGAAGCAACAACACTAAGAACAATGTGTTAGGAGGAACAGTTCCGGTTACTCGGATTACAGAGGTAGACACCAAGTTACAACAGCCGTTTGGTAATCTTCAACAACGGCTAGCTCAAGACAAAGATCTTCCTAAACTACTTACTATTATAATAGCTGATCTTGAGACAACAGGTTTAAAAAGAGTAGAAGATCGGATCATCGAAATTGCAGCACAAGATATAGCTGGTGGTAAGAACAGCACATTTCAAACTCTTGTTAATCCGGGTTTGTTTATAACTAATACGAATGTCCACGGAATTAGGAATGATATGGTTTGTCGACCCGAGGTTCCAAGGTAGTTTTGTTTTTTTTGCTTTGTGTAGCTATTCTATTGAATCAATCTAATGAAAGCTTTCTTTATGTGTTTGTTAGGATGGAAGAACTAATACCGATATTTCTACGGTTTGTTGAGAGTCGACAAAAACATGGAGGTTATGTGATGATAGTTGCACATAATGGTAAATCATTTGATTTCCCGTTTTTGATTAACGAGTTTAACCAGTGTTCTTATGAGATTCCTCATAACTGGTTGTTACTTGACTCGCTTCCGATTGCTAAAGAGAATATGAAGTCTGTAGGTAAGATACTAAAATCATTCTGCTTCTCTGGTTTTAGAAACTATATAATGAGTTCTTGTTTTTGTATTTCATAGAGGCGACAATTAAGCCGAGATCATCATTACAAGCTCTTGGAGAATACTATAACATTACAAGAGATGGTGATGCTCATAGAGCTTTGTCAGATGTGTTACTATTATCTCAGGTGTTCCAAAAACTTACCATTGATCTTAAGCTTTCACTCTCTGATCTTGTTCTCCGATCTCATACTGTAGCTGATATTACTACTGCCATGGCTAAGACTAAGAGCAAGAAAGCTTGAAACATTTTTAGATATAGCTTCTGATGAGATAAATTTTCATCTCTTGTCGTTGTATTGTTTCTTTACATGTTGTTTAATGTATCTCTGTTATGTAACAGATTTATTTATCCAAAAACAGATGTAATTTAATTGATGATACAAACAAGACTGATAAATAAGCTTTATTGCTTTAATATGTATCAAACCATAATCATAGCTAAGAAAGATTTAAGTTGTTAATTAACCTTTTCAAATTTGAATTAAGAACTCATTTATCTTAAGAGTATAAAATTCTCAAGTTAGCATCCAAACAGTGATAGCAAAAACTCTCATCTCGAGAAAAGTCTCTCAATCTATTCGAGAAGTTTCAACAGCCCAAAATCATGGATACGTTATCATCTCTCTCTAGAAGGGTAGGATTTTAATTTTAATATCACCATCCTAAAATTAATCATTAATTTCTAATTATATAATCATTTATTAAAAAAATTGAGAGTTAAAATATGAAATTAAAGTTATTTAATAACTTTTAAGAGAAATTTTAGAAAAAATAGAGATTAAAAGAAGTTATAGTTCACTATTAGAGATAAACTTGAGTTTACGTAATTAATCTATAAAAACTCGATTTTTTTGTTTCATGAAACTAGAAATGAGTTGTCACCTCTGAATTCATCACACATGTCTGGGGTTCGAACTCAGCACCCCACGTTGTTAAACGGGATATTAAAAGCCATTAGGCCAAGAGAGAAAAAAAAAACTAGAAATGAGTAAATAGGGTACTTTTTGTTGTTATTTAACGACAATAGTGATTATGTAAAGAAAAGCGAACACATTTGTATCGGTAAAAACGAGAAAAACCTAGAATTATATAATTGAATAGAACCGGTACAAGTAAAAATTAAACATAACACTAGTACAATTACGTAGTAATATACAACTGATACAACTTGTAATTTTTATATATGTATACAATTTATATAACTGATGTACTAATGATAAATGAATATAATGGTTTTAGCGTTCAACAAATAGAAAGAAACGCACTACAATATCTTGTTTTTTAAGTCATATGGAAGAATAATAAGCATATTGAATGTTGAGACAAAGACGATTATTTTGAGTTCAAGATCTATTTTTCAAACAATAGAGCTTTGTAATGAAAGAGATCAATCCAATAATGAAAAAACCAATTCAAGGCCAATGAGAAAGAAAAAAGAGGTGAAAGATTCTTAGTATATACAAAATATCTTTCTTAAATAATAAAGATTTTGTTTTAGAGAGTTATGTAGTATTATGTTGAATTTATATTTTTGTTGAACTTATGTTGTTTGTCAAACTTATGTAGTATAATGTTGAACTTATGTGTTTAAAAACTTATGTGGTATTATGTTGAATTTATGTGTTTAAAATCTTATGTGGTATTTATTATATGTTTAAAAACTTATATAATATTATGTTGAAATTATACGTTTTATAAAATAGTAAGTATTTAAATGGATACGACTATCACAACTGAGTTACTAGGAAAATAAAAAATAAATTGTTACAAATGTATATAACTCGCACAACTAAGTCATTAAGAAAAAAACTCCACGTTGCACAGTCAAACCCGATATCTGACACAATCAACCTGTTATCTGACACAATCAATATGCTATCTGAAACAGTCAATTGTAACAGTTATATTACAGTTTTGCCTCTAAAGTAACATATAGTTATATTACATTTGTGACTCATATGACTTTTGCATATAGTTATATTTTGATCATTTTTGATGATTTTCAGTTATATTTTCATTTGTTATAATTTATACTAGTTGGATCTTAATTATTATGTTTATAAGTATGTTTCAAAGATATCTATAGAAAAACATTTGTGAGAAATATAGTTTAACTTATTTTTAATTAGAATGACTATAGAGTTTAGAGAATGTTCGTGTCTTTGTAACAAAGAAGTTACTTAATATTTTTTGTTTTCATAATTCTTATTCCATGTTATCAAATGTACATTTGACTCATTAGTTATGATTGTATCTCAATTAAACAAACTATTTTAATTCATTTTATAATATTACACTACCTAGTTAAATTAATCATATTCAGTTGTATATATTTTAATAGTTCTATTAGTTATTTTTTATTACAATTTAAAAACAAAAACAAGTCCACTAAATTGGCAAGTAAATTTTTGATCCAAAACTAAATTCATACAATCTTTCCATTCTAAATTGGCTACTTGATATATTTCCACCAAATGTGTATCACTCACATCCACATAATCTAATTGCACTAAAAATGCGCCTATACCCTCTTTGTTTTCTAAGTCATCTTTTATGTGGGGAACAATTGCACTTATTATGAATTGCTTATTTTAAAAGATTTATTCTGTCGTTACTTGCGTAAGCTGAACTAAAAATAGTCGTCTTTGTCTAAACATGCAACACACTTATTATACTTCCACATGGAAAAAAAAAAAGATCATCATCACTAAAAGTATATGTTGGCATTTTTTGTTCAATTCCAACTGAAAAATAATTCAACTTCAGTCCGCTCACTCCTTCGTATGCATCCATCTTAGTACATATCTTTTCCACAATAAATCGTATGTTATATCTTCCACCGATTTTCTTATTAGAAGAGCATGCTGATTTTTATTATTTGTAATCTAAATAATTTCTTCTATTTTTTTGCATAATGTCTACCATAATCGAAATGTATGATAGTGAGGTTTTTTCTATTCCTGAACCTTGAAAAGATTAAATTCATTTATCATTAGTAACTCAATTGTATAAGTTGTATACATATATATATATATATTACAAGTCGTATCAGTTGTATACTATGACATAGTTGTATTAGTTATACTAGTATTATGTTTAATTCTTAATTGTATCGGTTGTATTTAGTTATATAGTTCTAGGTTTTTGCTCGTTTTTACAGTTAAAAATATGTTCGATTTTCTTTACATAATCACTAATGTCGTTAAATAACAACAAAAAATACCTTATTTACTCATTTCGAACTTCATAAAACCAAAAAAATTAAATTTTTATAGTTTAATTACATTAACCTAAAATTATTATTATGGTGAGTTTGAACATTTTACTATCTTTCTTTAAAATTTTCTCTCGAAAGCTAACAAAGATCATCTAATTAGATTAATTTTATGTTGATAATATTGAAGAAAAGGAGGGTGGTCGACAGGTTAAACTAAATTTCGTTTTAATTGAGAGAGAGATGTGTGTCTGAGTGGAAATTTTTTTTTTCTTCAGTTTTTTGGGTTTTAAAAGTGTGTGGGCTGAATTATTATAGTTATTTTGTAAATAATATTACAGTTTTTGGGTCTTAAGTCTTTTATCATTTTTGTATTAAAAATAAAGATATAGTATTAAAAATGATAAAAAGTGAGGGGTGTTTTGTTTAAAATTAAAAGACAAGGGTGAAATAGAATTATTACATATTTATCATGCGAAAACTAGATTTACTCCTTATGAAATGAAGTTAGTATTCAAACAAAAATTATGCACATTGTCGGTTTGTCCTACAAAAGCTATCCGAGATAGAATTGAGATTTTACCAACACCATAATTTTTAGTCTCTTCACTTGTCTTCAACAGCATTGTCCAATTCAAAGTCTTCCACCTACAGAGGATGGAACAACTTTGGTTCCCTTTCTACTGCTAGAGTTACTTGACTCTATGTAATTCTTTGTGAGAGTTTAGAGCTTCCATGATGCTCTCGACCCACCTGCCACACACATACACACATACTCAGACACATGGAAAATCAATCAAGGTTATGGTAGGACTCGGTTCGCTCTGTTATGCGAAAAAGAGGACTCATTCCCAGCTCTACTTGACATTTTCTCCCATATGAAATGATCAAGATTTACCCTTCAAGTCCTGGCTGCTCTGGGTAGTACACGTTTTTCAATCCTAGTCTTCTTGCAGCTGTAGCAGTTGTCTCTCCAATGCATGCAACATAGCTGCTCCATTGCTCCGAGTTTTGAATGAGATTCAGCCAAGCCCTGTCAAAATCAAGTAAGCAACAGACCAAACGCACTCAGCCATATTATAAGATTATTTATCTGAATGACTTGTAACAGCGTGATATTTGGCCTACCGAACTGCAGAAGGTGAAGCTACGGAAAGAACAGGTGCAGACAGTGCCTGTTGCAGGAGAGTCACATCAACACTCTGCACAGGAACCTAGCAGCCAAGAAAAAGAAACTGACCATTACTGTATCTTCAGATAAGCATATTCCAAGGACTGAAAAAAGTGAGAACCCGTATAAAAAATGATGAGTAAAGCCAAATAATAAATGCAATGAAGGGCTTGTCTAGTAAGTTTAAATACGGCTTACTGTTGTGTATGTATTTAGCCTGAGAACATCGAAACCACGTTTGGATAACTCTTCCTCTAAGGTTCATATGTAGCACAGGAGCAGAATAAGCTGGTCAGTCAGGGCTTTTTAAAATCTAATACTATTAAAATAAAATTCTACATTGAAAAGACAGTGCAGAATATACAACGGATTTTAACTTTTGGAATAATATAACTTTGAACATGAAAGCCAAAGGCAAATTTACTAATCTATTTTCTCCAGATCTAACAGTTTTATTGCATAACTTCCATCAATGATTTTATAATTGGTGAATATATCTAGTTAAGTGCAAAACTTAACATGCTATTATCCAGCTGCCTAATAAAATTGTACAGAATATGATTATATTTATGATCCAGTCCTGATATTTTTCTTTTATATGGATAAAAGAGTAAGCTTAACTGAAATGAGAAAAGCTAACAACAAATACCAATGTCATTGCCTGCTTTTAGAGAAGCCGGGTATAAGACAGATGACCTTCTGCCAACTTTCTCTGGAAGCTCAGAAGCGAAGACTTTACCAGTTGCTGCATGAATGAAAACAAAGAGAATGAACCATTTTATGTTCGATTACTCATCACTAACCTATAAATATTTATATTGGCATATACATAAAAACATAAACATTGGTGATATAATCCCACAAACAACAAATGTATTTTCGATCATTAATAATTCATCATGTCAGAGAGCTAAATATGTTCTTTGACGTTCTCTGTTTCATGGAAACAAACAAACTATGAGAAGGGTTTAGGCCAAATCTTCCATACTCCCAAAAAGCAAGCACATAAAACACA
Source organism: Leavenworthia alabamica (assembly GCA_000411055.1). Classification (NCBI taxonomy): domain Eukaryota; kingdom Viridiplantae; phylum Streptophyta; class Magnoliopsida; order Brassicales; family Brassicaceae; genus Leavenworthia; species Leavenworthia alabamica. Next base: position 8,538 of record KE158229.1, read on the forward strand.
TTGCAGATATAAAAACAGAAATGAAGTCCACAGAAATTGTATTTAGAGAGAAAGTTATGGAACCTTTTGATGGTGTAAAGGCAACATGAAGCGATCCTTCTGCAGTTTGCATTGCCTCTTCAAAAACTCTGGCTGTTCCAGCTCCCACTACACCTACATTAACTTTTGGGGAGGTAGCTGCCCTACGGAATAGAGAACAATGAGGTTGGGCTCAAGGGAATACAAAATGTCAATGAAATCTTTTGTAAAACCTTGTCATTTACAGAGTTGGTTTACACATATATCGCAACACCCATATATAAACCTAGACTAGTCTCATTGCCTAACAATAAAATTAGTGCACTCACTAGCAACTCAGAGACTTTTTTTAGAGTAGCTTAGGTTTCCAGAAACTCCTAAGATTAGAGAAAGGTCATAGCATAGTACTTAAAAAGAGGGAATAGATAAAGAACCAGCACTTACTTCCAGGCTTGGAGAAAGACAGAACCTGCTTCTGGAGATGTTATAATGATCCAATCAAAGCTCTTATCTATGAAAATAAGATGAAACGCCAATCAAAACACATATCAATATGCTAAAATCGGGTCTGTAATAACTATACAAATCTGGAGCATTTCTTAAATGAAAAATGAAATATTAAAACAAGTAATTCTAAATAAATAGCTAAATTGGTATTAGATAGAGAAACTAAGTAAGTTAAAAGACCAGTTAATACAGAAGCAAGCTGGTGAAAATCAGGTCCTTGTGCATGTTCAATTAAGGGAAGCTCTAAAGATGATATCCCGTATTTTTCCTGCATTTTTACCATAGAAAAATTCTATCAATGGAATCCACAAATTAATTTAACAATTACATTGTAAAATAAGGAATCTGAAACCTTTTCCTGAATTTACAGAAAAAGATTCGAAAGTAACAATTGTTTCGGTATAAAGAGACGAGAGTTCAAAAATTGCATTACCAATGCTTTGATGATTTGTTTGTTCTTTCCTCGTTCTCGGGTTACAACAACTTGAGGAATCGAATTGGACCCAGACGATGGCGACAATGAATTTCGAGTCAGAGAACGACTGAAAGCTACTTTCTTCAAACTTTGGAACTGCGTTGACGAAGAAGGTGGTGGTTGAAGAGATAAGAGAGAGGAGGAAGAAAACAGCAAAGCCATTAGAAATAAGGTTCTAAGATTAAAATTGGGGGAAGGAGAAGGAAAACATGTCTTATGGTTTTGTTTGCTTCTTTTTTTTTTTTTAATAATTATAAATATTTAATAATTATTTAATGAACAAAACTGGAGCTGGTACGAGTGAAATAAAACTTTACGGATTTAATTTAATATTTTATGAAATATTTGTTTTGTTTAGTTTGAATTTATATAAAACTTGTTTATGTATGTTGGATTAAGACTTTAACATCTGACAGAATAATATTTTGGTTCCAGATCCGGTATAAATTCAAGTTTGGATTGAATTTGGATACAAAAATATCAAAAGAAAAAAATATCATAATTTTTTTTTTTCAACCAACTACAAGTCATCGTAAATTCTGGTCGCAGATCCTCATTATTCTTGTAGTGTGAACTATAAGTTTCGTAGTAAAAGAAACCACATTCCATAATAGAAAAAAAAGTGGTCTCTTCTGTGTATTTCTTCTGGGTCTTATATTTTTATTTTGTAGTGAGACAATAAATACAAGAATTATCGTCTGACATTTGTATCATTCGTTTTAATACTGTTTGACTTTTGCATTAACTATAAAAACTCGACATAGCCTTCTTACGAACTGTGGGCCTAGGCTGAGAGAAGAATAAAGTTTGGGCCTGACTCATTTAATAATTAATTGGGCTTCGTTTACAGAATAAAAAGGAAAATATTAACGGTAACAAAATAGCAACGGTAACTTTCTAACGTTATAAATACTTATATTTGTAAGTTCTTCATCGGCTTTATACATCTTTCTCTCTCAATACACAGATTTCGAAGAAGAAGAAGATGATAGATGATGCGGAAGAAGAGGTATGTCAATTCAAACTTTGTTCGTCTTGTGTTCTTCTTTTGTTTTTGTATTCATGGATCAAAAAATTGTTGTTTTGCGTAGGAACATTTTAGTGATTTTACTTTAGTTTCTTCCTGAAAAAAGTATTAATTCATTTCATGATTTTGAATTCAAACACTGTAAAAATTCTGGTAATTTCAATCGAAATCTCTGTTTTCAATTTCCTCATAAATTTCTTCAATTTCGTTTTAGTTAATTGAATAGAAACTGTTACTGTTATTGATAATAATAATTTTAATTTGTTTATGATCAGAGGATCTACCCAGAAAAAGAGTTCTCTCGAAGAAGAAGAAGAGGTTTGTTAGTTTTAATCGTTAATTAAAATTTTTCCTTTCTTTGTTAATTTTATATTCATGGATCAAGAACTTTTTTTTTTTTTGCAGGAGCAACATTTCAATGATTTTACTTTAGCTTGGGAAAAGTATTCGTTCATTTTATGATTTGAATTCAAATACTGAATTTTCAAACTTAAAACCCAGAAGTTCATGTCCGTGAGATTCTACCAAGGTTTGATTTTTTTCTTTAGCTTTTATATATTTATTGATTATATTATCTATAGTAATGAGATGATGATGATGATGATAAAAATAAAATTATCATTATATAATGTAGAAAAGAGAAGATGGAGCAGATGCTGGTATTGTGAAAACCAAAAGTGGATCGTAATGCTACAGAAAGGTTTGTTTTCTATTTTTTTCTTGGTTTTTTATTATTTTTTAATTTTGATATTAAATTTACTGATGATTTGAAAATTAACCGAACGATGAATCCTGTCATTTGACGGTGTCATTTGATTGTTAGAGATTTCATATGTTCAATTTATTTTCTTATTATTTGTGAGTTTAGTATTCAAAATTTTAAAATAATAGTTTTTAAACTTTTTAAAACTTTGATGCTAATTTACCGAACGATTTGAAAAACTAACCGAATTTGGAATTCTGTCATTTGATCGTAAGAGATTCTGTAAATTCAATTTGTTTTTCAATTGTTAAGGTAGTTTGGGATTAAGGTTTTTTAAAGTTTTTTTTTTTTAGTTTTTTTAATGTATTGTAATAATGGCAATTATCAAAAATACCACCAAATTAATTTTAATTTTCACAAATAACATTAAAATTAATTTAAGACAAAAAACCATTTAATAATTCAATTAAATTAAAAATTAGATTATATTTTTNCAATCCAAATAATAAAAAATTAAACTCAACAACTAAATACTTAATCTAAACATTAAATAAAAAATATGATTTTAATAAAAAATGATATTTATGTCTAACTAAAAATTAATGTGATAACTATAAATGAGATGATATTAAAAGGAACTACTCCACAAAATATCTCTTAATAAAATTTGTGTTGTTGACAAAAAAAAAAAAAATAGTTAATGAGGTCTATGGACATAACAAATTAGTTTAAACACCAGTCACCACACTCGTTTTTCAAATATACTTTGGCTTATGCATCTTCTCTAATGTAATCCACTCACTGTATATATAGATTTTTTTTAACGTGGTTACTAGTATAATGTATAATTGAAGTAATAATAAATGCTATATACCAATAATTACTTAGACTCATTCGAGGTTCTCAAACACCTCAATAACAAAAAAACAACAGAAAACAACACTGATATACCATCTCCTCGCAGTTGCAATCCCACGAGCTTGAACTCATTATTTTTCTTTTTCTTTACATGCGTACACGAAATGGCGCTATTAATATTTAATAAATACTGAGTGTGCTATCCTTCCGTCTACTTAGTTCTTTGTAAACAAGAGTAGTTACTTATCAAATACATGTTTACCATATGTTCTTAATTCTCAGTTCTCGTTCTATTCTCAATTCATGTGATAATAGGTTTTCACTCGTTACGTCCGGTTATCACCTTTTCTCAATTTTCTGAAACATGTGATGAACGGTTTTTACTCGTTACGCCCAAACATCACATTTTACTCAAATACTGGTTTTTACTCGTTACGCCAGATTTTCATCTAGTCATACGGTTTTTACTCAGTTACGCCCGTTGATTAGAACTCAATCTCAATTTTTATGGTTTATTTATCAATCTCATACAGTTTAGTTTGTTTTTAAATAAAAATTCAAAACAATATTTTTGAAAAATTAAAACGAAATTACATTCTTGCTCATATTTACTAGGCATGTGTGTAAGAACTTCTGCACATAGAATGAACAAATATAGAGTGGATCTCCTCGGCCAATATCTCTTTCCCTGTTGTATCATTCCTTGAGGACTTCCATTTATCAAAACTGAATTGTTAACTGAAGAGACACTGACACACAACATGATCGATTGTATCTCAATTTCATTTCACATAACTCAGCTTCGTACCCTCTTGTTGCTCATTAAATTTGTAGATATTAAATATCAAGGAAATCTGATTTAAAACTGAGACTTGCATCTCCAAATAAGGTGACATAGATTGCGAAATGAACCCTTTTAGGAGTATATAGCAATCGAAATACAAAATAGCTTGTCAGTCATATCAGCTCTAACTTGTTAACGCAGAGAATTAGAAACAATGATGTGTGTTCAGATCATCAAAATTCAAGCTAAGCAACATCAATCTCTGTGGTAAGCAAATTGGAGGAATTCGAAACCACTGACTCAAGCCACCAAAGACCACAGTCGAAACCTAGATTTTACAAGATGATCAAGCGAACTATCTGCCCCATATACTTAAATGCCTTTGCTGTTTCCTTCAAGCATTTGTTTTTCTCGTCCCGTGTCCAATGCTTCATTTCCCAAAAGCATCACATCAGATCAAAAGAGTTGAAAGACAATTAGTTGTAGAAACTGAAATGTAGCGTAAAAACTAAATGTAGACAATCTCACCTCTCCGAGCATGTTAAGTTTCTCGCGAACACCTTTAAGCAAGGCTTGTGCTTCCCCTTCCCATTTAATAAATTCCAGCTCCTTCCCTTCCAAAAGCTCCTCAGATACCTTAACAAATCAATTGCTAAGCAATTATGTATCTCTTTATTTTATGCAATAGAACCCAAGAACTAACCAAGACAACCTAGAATTACGTTATTTATTAAGGAGACTTCAGCCATTTCAGAACAAATGCTATAGAGCTTTATACAAATGTAGAGTATAATAAAGCAAGGTTTTGATGAGAAAAACACTACTCTCTATTCTTACGCGTCTAAGGACAAAGTAACCAACTCCAGTTCTCTTTACAACTACTACTGATCTCTCTAGATGATTATCACAGTACTAGTAGAATGCTTTCATTATACATTATTCCTCTTATCTGTTTAACTACAGTCTACAGTTTGGTTTACTTCTGTGATTCTAAACAAAATCTTATTAGAGTCTTCCATTCCCGTTCTCATTCCTATCCTAGCTCTCCTGAATCCATACTATTCCATAACTCTAACAAACTAGCTTTTACTACTGGAATATTTTATCTTCAAGAAACTTACCTGTCTTACTCTAACATGACCATCAACAATGTGTTTAACTACTGCTAAAAAAGATCGAAAACATTTACCATCCCATTCACATTGAAACTGTTTACCCACAAAATCTAATCCTACTCTATTTTGTAACAAACCTGTCTTATTTTGCCTAAGTAACAGTCAGTTAGCATGTTTGTTAGCGCTTTTTAGCAGCGTAAGTAGAGTATTGAACAGACTAATGGAGCAAGCTTGGTCTTTTAGATGGTTTCAATTAAAGATCTAATTGTTTCTTCATGACAGTTTTCTTTGATTTACTTCTGTGACTGTAAGTTGAATCTTATAGTGACTCTCATTTTACTCATAAAACACGTATATCAATGCTAATCTGTCTTAAATACTCACGAATTTACCTGTCTTAATATTACTTGTCCTCCAGCAATGTGTGAAAAGTAGATATTGTATAAATGAGAAAGAAACAAAGGTGCACTTTCCCTTGCTTGGTCTTCCAAATACTTTGCATAAGATACTCCTATCTGACTTGGTTCTGGAATAACCAAATCTTGTTCTTTAAACCATTGTAGATCCTTGTCAAGACTTTCACATCTCTCTAATCCTGTTCTCCTAAAGTAAGCATCTGTACATTAGCCAAAAACCCACAAATTAATTAACAAATCACAAAAGCTCTACCATGCCTAAGCCTCAAGTATTGCAATTTCAAATCATGATAGTCAAATTAGAGTAAAAAACAAGTTATCTTACAAGAAAACCTCATAAACAACAAATAAAAAATTTGTGCATAGAATCAACCATGCCTAATCCACAAGTATTGCAATTTCAACTCTTGAAAGTCAAATTAGGTCAAAATCTAAACGCAAAAAGCAAGTATTCTTAATAGAAATATTCCATAAATCAAAATCACAAAACTTTCAAGAGAATCATCCATGCCTAAGCCTCAAAAATTGCAACTTGAACTCTTAAAAGTGAAACTATTTCAAAATCAAAAGGGTTCTTACAAGAAACATCTTCAGATTCATCAACGATTCGCTCAATAGTATCAAACACAAGTTTACTATCAACCAAGTACTTAAGAAATCCTTCTTTGCTCGGCTTCCAAGTCTCTCCCTTTAATTCATCATCATCAGCATCATCTTCTTTAGTATTATAATCATCAGAAGGATTCAATTTCTTTCCATTAACGTTACGTAATCTCATAGCAACGAATCTCATTTCCTCTGCTATCCCAATGTTCTCACCTGGGTACTGTTTTCTGTACCTTGTTCTCTTTCTCTGTGAGATTTTTTGTTGCGGTAGAGCTGGTGAAAAATGACATATAGTGAGAAGATTTTTACGTGGGTTTGAAATTTCGAATGGGAATGAGATTGAGGTGTGAGTATTCGGATAACTCAGCTTATTTAGTGCTGAAGGAATTGGAGTGTGTCGCATCAGAGAAGCCATGGGAATGGTTTCGGACGACCAGGATAGGCTGTCTTTTCACCTGTCTCTCTCGCTACCAGTATATTTGACAAAGTTGGTTAAAAAAAAAGGAGTCCCCGTAAATTCCTGTTTATTTACATACGCACCCTTTCTAATTTCTTGGGTGGGATTGTGGTTTGGAAAAAGGTAGATTTCAACCTCAATTATCTGCGTAATGAATTAATACATTTTTATACGTTAATTAAATAATTGTATTAAATTTTAACTAAATTAAGTATAAATTTAAAAAATATAATTAAAATTTAATTATTAAATTTAAATCAATATTGATATAAACAGAATTAGTCAACCTGTGAATCATGTTAAATCATAGTAAATATAATTTAAAAAATGGAAAAACCGACATTTAAACCATGAAATTTATAAAAGTAGAATAAAAATACATTAAATTTTAATATGTCATACATTAAAATATATTTATTTTTAATTACATTAATTATATTTTTAGTTTTATAAAATACACTTTGAGATTTACAAATATTTTTTTAAATTTATTGATAACAATTTGTTTTAAATAATTCAAATTTTAGCTATATTNTTTAAACCTAAAATATTTTACATAAATTATATAATTTATTGATAAATTAAAGTTTATTGATAATATTTTTTATATATATTTCAAATTTTAGTTATTTATCTTACATATTTTTTTTTTGTCGACAATGTTTTTATCCTACTTTATCTACTCTGCTGGTTCATGTACTGTAGTCTTTGTGATTGACATCTTGCTTCGACTGCTAGCTGATCGGCTTCTTTATTTTTGTCTCTTAGAATCCAACGTAAGGCAAAACTTGTAAATTCTCTTACTCTCTTTTCTACCTCTGAACAATCCGTATAGAAGCAAACTTGTTTTTCTTCAAATTCTAAAACACTTTGCATACCCATATCGAACCTTCTAATTCTGTATGTAGGGATGATATATTTTTCTCTCCTTTCAAGTGCTCAGTTGTCCCTGTTTTCTTTAATGCCCATCATAACCCTGAATATTGATCCGAAAAAGATTATGATACATCTACATAACATTTTACCATAAACTCTCCGTCTCTATTTGTCTTATCTATATCCATTTGTTTTTTCTCTTCATATATTTCATCGCATGCCTTATTCCAAGATATTGCTTCCGACTCCGCCAAAATTATAACTTTCCTAAGATCATAAGTTGTGTTATCATTTCTTGCTTTCCATATATACCAAACTATATATCCACGAATATGTAATATTTTGCTTTGTCGTTTTTGGTTGCTCAAATAATAAATTCATACTTGTATATAATACCATTTGAGAAAACTTTCTTACCATCTTTCATATCCTTGATAGCCTCCATACTTGAATCGCTGGTGGACATTGAAACAACATATGAAAAAATGTTTCATTTTCTGCTCTACATGTCTGACATGTTGTATCACAATTTATTCCCCTTTGCTTTAGATTTGCCATAACTGAATATTATTCGTCAAGATTTGCCATATAAAATGTCGTATTTTTTAGGGATATTTGACCTTTCAAGTCTTGGCTATAAGAGAGTTTATGTCTTGACCAATGATCGGTGTTAGAGCTGGTATCCAAGGATCATTCCATACTGATATCGAATGTCCTGATCCCACTTTTTTAATCAAACCTTGTTCTACCAGAGGGCGCACTGAGATGATGTTTCTCCATCAGTAAGATGGATTATATGTTTTTCTAACATCTAATAGAGAAGATTTCCGAAAGTACCAACCTTTAAAAACCTGAGCAGAAAGTGAATCTGGCTCATTAAGTAAGCGCCAGAGCTGCTTTGCTAAAAAAGCTGTGTTGAAATCCTCAATATCTCTAAATCCTAACCCTCCATTATTTTTTGACCTACAGAGTTTTTTCCAAGCCTTCCAATGCAAGCCCCGACCATTACCATTTGTACTCCACCAAAAATTTGACACTGCGCTTGTCAGCTTTGTTGTGACAGCTTTAGGTAGACAAAAACATAACATTACATATATTGGTAATGCAGTTGCCACTGACTTTATCAATACTTTCTTTCCACCTTTCGATAAGAATCGTGATGTCCAATTATTAATCCTCTGTTCAAGTCTATCTTTAATGAATTGAAACACTTTTATTTTACTACTTCCTAGGCTTTCTGGGATCCCTAAGTAAGTTCTCATTCCGCCTATTGATGTTATACCAAGTTTCATGTGCATAAGATTCTTAATCTCTTTAGGAACTTTATGACCAAACTGTATAGATGACTTCTGATAATTGATCTTTTGTCCCGAAACTGATTCATATTGCTTTAGTATATTATTCAGTATAACCTTTACTTCCGATTCATTAGTTTTATAAAAGCAGGTTGTCATCTGCAAATAACATATGAGTTATAGAAGGACTACCGCGTGAAACTTTTAAGCCTGTTAATTCTTTATTCCTTTCCGCTTTCTTAATGTTTACAATCAAAACTTCTGTGCACATAATAAAAATATAAGGTGAAAGCGGATCTTATGTAAGATATTATTAATTTTATTTTATCTTTTTTTAAACATCAAATTTTAATTTACATCTAAACTATCTTACAAAAATAACTTATGTAAGATATTATTAATTATAAATTAAATTATTTTACATATTATT
>KE158230.1:0-13389 GCA_000411055.1 Leavenworthia alabamica
GATTGGCCGGAGCTGGTGGCTGCAGGGTTGGCTTGGTGTTGAATGAATTGAGCTTCTTCAAAACTGATTTTAGTTTCATCAGTTTGTTTCCTCCTTTGGCCATTTCTGAATTCGGTTTGGAAAACTATAAGCCGGAGATGTAAGTCGGAATGAGTTTTCCGGTGACAGAGAGAGAAGGAGAGCGATGTCGATGTCAAAGAATGAAATAAGAACGGTTCTCTTATACTATTAAGTTGATAGGGGTAGATTCGTAGTTATATATATTTAGTTATATTTTAAAAAGATTAAATAATCCTCAGGTACCTTATCAACCAATCAGAATAACCAAACCTTATGATCGATACTATATGTTTCCAAAAGTCTTAAACAATTATTGGAAAAAGATTATGATTATAAATTAGAAAGTTAAAGCAGAGTGTCACACATATTCAAAGTTTTTTTTTCTTTTATATAAAAAAACATGCATAGTATAACAATATTCACACTAAGTATTTATGTGTGTATTTGCATAAAATATTGTCAAATTGGATCATGTTTTTGTGTGTTAAAAGATTTTGGTAAACATTTTGTTATATTATTGTATGAAGCTCGTCTGCTCGTGAATAGTTCCTTGCTAAACCAGTTCCTAAAAGTAGTACTTTATGTAATAACTTAATTATAATAAATTAATCATACAACTAAAGGAGGTTCATGAACTTTGAAAGGGGCTTTACAAGTTCTTATTCATTAGGTATGTAATTGGCTAGTATCTACACTATTATTTATTTGGTTAAAAAATAAAAATTATCATGCTCTTTTTTCTTGCACATATATAACATGTTATTAAATTGCTAATTTTTTTTGTCATTTTGCTGCGGTTGGATCATTATTATGTTGTGTAGTTTATTTATTATTTACGGTTGTATTGGCAACTACTGTTACAGCATGTGAGCTCCAGAAGATTTGTCTCATTTTTTTTTAACGTAAAATTGTTATCATAATCGGCCGACAAAACAACATCAAATGTCTTTTTAATCATGTAACCAAAATGTTCGAGTTTTTCACAAAATATAAATATATTTTTGTATTTATTTACATAAATATAATACAAAAAAGTATACACAAAACATATATACTACTACTAAAAGGAGAAGTACAAAAATTGTGCCCATAATTGTAACCAAACACTCCAAAATTATAACTCTGCATCCAAACAAAATCAATCAATTAATATTTAATTATAATAAAAACCAACTGAAGAAAATATTAAGATCAATATAATTTAATGCCTACGTAATATATTGTTAGATTTTAATTACACTACACTGATTTAATAATTATGCAAATTTCTAAATTAATAGATACTAACAATAAATATGTTTTTCTTTAATCACAAATTATTAAATGTAAAAATACCTTATATAAAATGTCACGATATCTACTACAAATATGGAAGACATTAATATCATATATGAGATGAATAAATATCATATATAAAATGTATAAATATCATATATAAAATGTAAAATTTACGAATATTATTATGTATAAATCAAATATTTTATGTATTTCTTTAGTTATAAAAAAGAAATATAAAAATATCATATATATAAAATCATTGAACTCATGTAAGGCAACATAATATACGTTAGTCAAATCCAATCAATACGATCAAAAAGTTAACGTAATTTTTGGTATTTAATATAATTAAATATTTAAGATTGATCAAGAAAATTTCTAAAAATCTCTATTTTTTCAAACTCTATATATATGATCATTGTGTTCACTTTTTTATTTATCACACAAGTTTTCATAGTTTTTAATCAAAAAAATTACATTAAATCAGTGACCCCTTTATTTGCATAATTTAGGGACTCGTGTCCATATAAAACCTCTTAGAGAATCCAAATTAAGATTCTTCATTTATGGAGACAATATACATTTTTTTTTTTCACTTGTAAAACACTCATATAGAGTTTAAAAATACACGTACATATATAGAAAATAAATGAAAAAGAGCATAACCGCTCGTTTGGAAATAAGCCTTCTATAACGAATTAAGCGACGCTTTCGCTATTTATGAGAGCTTGTAACCAAACAGGACCACCGATTGATATGTAGGATTGAAATCGTCCTTCTCTTGTGACACTTCTGGCGATGTGAGATGCTACCATGTTAGCTGAAGCATGGGATAATGAATAGATGCATGAATGAAACTCCAGTTGTAACTTCTTTATCCTATCCACGAATGAGCAGAACTTTGGCCACCTTGTGGGTTGCATTAGAGCTTCAAATCCTGCAACACTATCAATACAAAAGATGACACGACCAAGTCTCAAATCCAGCATACTACGCATCGTCCATAAAAGACCACGTAATATCGCAGAAATAGGACTCGTGACGGGAGTAAAAGCATCCCGAGCATGGAATAAAACATTTCCTTCATCATCCCGGACAATCTATGCACCTCCCACCATACTTGATTTTGATTTCCATGATACTTGCATATTGCATTTGACATAATCTTTGCTTGGTTTTGTCCATCTAGGTGCTGCTGTGATGTTAGAATTAGACTGAGTATAATCAGATAACTGCGGTGATTTGTTGTTTAGAATACACCATTCTTCTGACTCTTCCAGCGCCTTAGCCACAATACAATCTGTTAAGCTCGATTTTTATTCATAAACTTTAGAATTTCTTGCTTTCCAGATTCCCCAAATCAACCATGGAATTGCATTTCTACATTTTTCATCAATCCCATGTGTATCCAAGAAATTAAGCAGTTGCTCCATAAAATCGCTTATACCAAGATCCTGAGCATAATTGAAAGGTACTCCTGCTGCTAACCAAACTTTTCTGGCTTCCACGCACCGAAACAGAACATGACATATTGATTCCTCATCCTCACTACAATTTTTACAAACCAAATCCACATTCAACCCGTGAGCACTGATACATTTGGCCACTGCTAGTGCACCAGATAATGCTCTCCATAAAAATATTCTTATTTTTGGAACTGTGCGTATCTTCCAAACTCGTTTTTTTAGAGCATTAACTCTCTTTTGATCATGAGAAATATACTGATTACCATGCTTAAATTGAGCCTGTAACCAACTACCACTTTTTACCGAGTATGCATCGTCTTTCGTATAAGCCCATATCCATCCATCTTGACAATTAGTGGCAGGTGGGTATGCCGTAATTTTTTTAATATCATCTTCTAAAAAAATCTCTGTCATCTTGGTAATGTCCCAAATTCCTTCTTCATTAATCAAATCTGCCACTTTTAGGTTTACATCCATACATCTTTGTTTATTGCATGGTCTTGTCGGTATTTTATCTAAAACCCATTTATCCGTCCATACATAAGTTGTTAAACCATTACCTATTGATTTAATAATACCCTGACTTAATAATTCTCGTCCATACAAAATCGATCTCCAAGCATATGATGGTCTACATGCAGTGGTCGCATCTAGAAAATCCTTGTTTGGAAAGTATTTGGCTTTATACACTCTTGATAACAATGTCGATGGTTCATTAATTATCCGCCAAACTTGTTTTGCCAATAAAGCCTGATTAAACTCGCTAATATCTCTAAACCCAAGTCCACCCTCCTTCTTACTCTTACACATTTTCTCCCACGCTACCCAATGAATTTTATTTTTTTCTTCAAAAGTGTTCCACCAAAAACTAAACATAGCACTTGTAATTTTTTGGCATTGATGTTTTGTGAGACGGAAACAAGACATAGCATATACCGGTAGAGCCATTGCCACCGATTTAAGAAGAACTTCTTTTCCACCAAGGGATAATGTTTTTTCATACCAACCACTTAGCCGAGATTTTAATCGATCTGTGATAAAGGCTAAGATTTCTCGCTTTGACCCACTGAAACACTCAGGCAATCCAAGATATTTACCTGTACCTCCTTCTTGTGTGATACTCATAAAAAGACTCAGTGTATGCTTCATAATTGCATCTATTTTTCCGCCAAAGGATATCGCTGATTTCTGAAAATTTATCTCTTGTCCTGAAGCCTGACCATATAACTTTAGACATCGTAAAATCTCAGCACCTTCTTTAAAATTTGCTCGACATAAGAATAAACTATCATCAGCAAATAATAAGTGTTGGACTGGAGGACCATGTTGTGTAATACACATCCCAGAAATTCTACCATCAGTCTCAGCCTTATTCATAACATGTACTAAGGCTTCTGCACATAGTATAAAGAGAAAAGGAGATAACGGATCACCTTGACGTAACCCTCGGTTCGGTTTTATGAAACCGTGTGATTGACCATTCAAAAGGACAGAATATGTGACAGATGTTACACATTCCATAATCCAATTAACCTAAGTCTCATTAAACCCCATTTTGAGAAAAAGCTTACGGAGAAAACACCATTCTACCCGATCATATGCTTTCGACATATCCGTTTTTATTGCCATAAAATCTTTCAACCATCTTGAATTAGTTCTCAAAGCATGAGTCATCTCATGTGCTAGAAGAATATTATCCGATATCAGCCTACCAGAAACAAAGGCTCCTTGCGTTTCTGACACTATATCCTTGAGAATCATCTTCAACCTAGTACACATAATTCTCGATACAATCTTATACATAACTGAGCAAATACTAATTGGTCGTACATCCGTCATTTTATTCGGATTTTGTATTTTCGGTAATAAACAAATTTGAGTAAAATTCCAGTCTTTTGGAAGAATACTAGAAGTAAAAAAACCTTTAACCTCATGAATTACTTGTTCTCCCACTATACCCCAATACGATTGAAAAAATTGGCCTGTCATACCATCAGCTCCAGGTGTTTTGTTGCTTTTGACACCAAAAGCCGCTAACCGAACCTCCTCATCCGTAACTGGTTTCGTTAACTCAATATTCATTTCGTGAGTAACACGAGGTAAAAAATCATCTAAGAGTTCATTTGCTGTTGTCGGCCTGGATGATGAAAATAAATTCCGAAAATATTATACTGTAACTTCACCTTTAGAACCCTCTGAAATTTGATTAACACCATAGTTATCTATTAAAACCGGTATTAAATTTTGGGCTCTTCTCTTCTTAACACTTCCTTAAAAAAATTTCGTATTTTTATCCCCTTCTACCAACCAGGTTTCTCTACTCTTCTGTTTCCAAAAAACTTCTTCATCTCTATAAGCAAAGGCTAGCTCAATTTTTAGATTTTTTGAAATTGATGGATCTGGTTGTTGTTTGTCATCTTCGATCTCAATATCATGTTTTAATTGTTTTATCCTGGATAAAGAGTTTGTTCCATTACCTTTTTTCCATCTAGATAAGGCTTTCCTACACCGAGCTATCCTATCCATCACAGACATTAAGTATGTGACTCCAGTTTGTGTCCAGGCACCACGAATTAGTTATGTTATTTCTGGCTTACCCACCCATCTTTTGTCAATAGTGTATATAATTAATATTTAATATTATAAAAGTCTAAGTTTGTGTCATATACTGTGTTTATTTAGATTCAAATATTATACACATCTTAAAATAATTAAATTTTGTAACATACATTAATATTTAAATTATCAAAAACTCATACATAGAAAAATATATTAATTTAGTTTTTTATATAATTCACTGTTCACTTTATCTTAATTTTAATATTACAAAAAATACAAATAATAATAAAATAAAAAATAAATAAAAATTATATAAATAAAATATATAAAAATAGATAAATAAAAATATTAATTTATATTAAATAATTGATAATGTACAATGCGAGTTCGATTCTAGTTGTCTTCAAAATGACTGTACCCATATTTTAAGTAGTAAATAAATTGTACACGTAAGCCAAGGGTAGTTAAAAATCAAAGTCACGTTGTTTTACCATTTAATATTTGAAACAATTGTACAATAATACAAAGTATCAATTAGCTGTATAGTATATAGTAAACTTTGTTTTGTGTAGTTTTAGTTAAATGAAGCTATAGGCAGATATTAGTTTCAGAAAGGCCTTAATGAAAGGGGAATGCACACACATGTGTGTTCCCGCTTTATGGAGGTGCATAGCCTCTGGATAATAAAACCAAACATTTGTTTTGAGAAAACATATAGAAACAATAAATATAATTAAATACCTAATAAACCATTTTTATTTCCCCTGGGACCCATTTTGATCCTTTCATGTCTCTATTCAAAATATCATATCATTAAAATATATTGTCGGAAACCCAAAACTCTCCAATTATTATTACTACGTAATGAGAAACGATCAATCACACGGTGGAGATATGTAAAATGATATGGATTAATCATAAGACATAGTTCTGACAAAAGGGTTATAAAAATGAGAGATGCTTCAAATTTGTAATCATCACAAGAATATATTTCATTATCTAACCAACTTAGATCAATTACAAGAATATATGCATGATACAAGTTACACTCTTATATCTTAAATTACAAGTATTGACTGTGCCGCATGCAATTTGGCACAAGAGTAGTAACATTCGTATAAGGATTGTGCCTTATAGATGATCTCCACTGAACCATCAAGTTTATGTTAGAAACTAAAAAGCCAATTTACAACTTACAACATACTTTCTAAGTGGTAGAGAATCAATATCCCAAGTTACTGTTATGTTCAAAAATGTTAAAGCTCCACATCAGTAGCCTCCTTAAAAGTGTTGAGACAAGCCCATTGAAGACATATTATTAAGTTTGTTGAAACTTAGACATACTTATTTCAAAGCGTTGAACTAAGTTCAACTCTTACATGTGAAAGATAATCCAAGTTATATACACTTGGATGCTGTTTACATGGTTGTGGTTTTGTTTGCTGGAATATGTAAACATTGGGAAACATATGCAAGGTAATTTGAACACAGTAATACTGAAATTTTACTGCAATTAGAAGGGGAATCTCCCAACATCCACAGGACACATAACAATGCCAGAGGCAAAGTAAAAAAGAAGAAGCAAAGGAAGTCAAAAGCACTCCCAAATCCGAATGGGTAAGTAAGAATCATAAGAGATCTCTGTTTTATTCTTCAAACACTGGAACCTCTCTCTCTTTAACCTCTTTAATGGTTCCGAGTCTTTTCTCTCTTTACTCAATCCTCCTGAGCAAGAGGCACAGCCTGAGCCTATAAGACACAAAGGTACAATAGAAGATAACACGTTAGATATATTTTCTTTCAAATACCATAAAGGGTTCAAGAATGCATACCAATGGGCGTAACTTCAATGCATAGAACATTTCTAGGTAACGGCGGCTTTCAAGACGGTCAAGGTTCGAGACATGCTTCCAGAATCCATACACACCAGTCAATGTCAAGAGTCTCTGTGAGTATATCTGCCAAGTGTATCTGTAAAAACACCACAAAAGATATAAGTCAAGTTGACTTTGAGAATCTAAGTGAGCTAGTAAAAGAACGATGTAAGATGAGTGAGTGAGTTTTACTTCTCCTCAATCCTCTGAAGCCCTCCTTGTGAGATCTCATCCCAGTGAGTAGGATCTTCTTTACACTTGGTGAAGAAATCAGCAAGAGTATCAGCTGCCTGATCACCATGGTACGGGTCAATGTGGAAACCCGATTTACCATGCACAATGATCTCAGCTGGACCACCTTTGCAAGTTGCAAAAGTCGGTAAACCACAGGTCATGGCTTCCACAACAGTTAACCCAAAGGCTTCATACAATGCAGGTTGAACAAAGGCTCCCTTGGTGTCACAGATGTATCGGTAAAGCTCACCGTTCCTAACTCGGTTCATCTGGGAAGAGATCCACCTGAACTGACCGTTCAGCTTGTATTGCTCAATGAGATCATACATTTTCTTCATCTCAGCCTTCTCTTCATTGTCCTTTGATTCTTTCCTCCTGTCTCCTCCAACAACCACCAAGTTAGCCAGCTCACGCAGGCGGGTGTTCTTCCCGTACCACTCAACAAGACCTGACAAGTTCTTGACACGGTCAAGCCTAGCCATTGTGAATAGGATCGGCTTCTTCTTGTCCTTGAGCACACATCTGTTTCAAAAGATCAAAGATGTTACATCTATAATCAGATCAAAACTTCAAGATGAACATGAAGAGTCATCAAAAGCTTACAAGTGCTCATCGTTCTCGACATCACTGTAGAGAAGCTCCTCTATCTCAGAGTGGAATTTAGTCAATCTACGCTTCTCCTCTGTGTAAGGGAAGTAGATGCTCATGTCAGCACCAGGAGATACAATGTTGAACTTGGGATCAAACACATCAATTCCATGAACAACTCGGTACAATCCAGGAAGAGTAAAGGCTGTATGGCTCTCATACTGTCCAACAGTTTCTTTGCTGCAAAATGAGTAAACAGACCATTTTTGTACTGAAATAACATCTCTGAAACTATTTACTGAGTAATACTTCATTCAATCTCTTTACCTTCCAGCAATTTCTTGGAAAGTACTGGTGATGATGAAATCTGTGTGGTTCATTGCGAAAATATCCGCAGTGAACTGGCATGAGAAATGGTACTTATCGTCAAGCTTCTTCCAGTAGATATCAGAATCCGGGTACTTTGTCTTCTCCAGAGCATGAGCAATGGTACACTGTAAGAGATAATCGACAAGAACATCAATAAGAAGCTTGACATATCTTATTTGAATGGTTATGAAATGTTAAATTCAAGAAGCCAAACCTGAGTGACACCAAGTTTATGTGCCAATAAAGAGGCAACAAGGTTTCCATCACTGTAGTTACCAATGATAAGGTCAGGCTTCCCCTTCAATTCTTTTGCTAGCTCAACCGCAGCGTCCTGAAATAAGCAAGAGAGGATCAAGAATAGTCTAAAATGAAAGAACAAGAACACAGGTTTAGAAGAAGAGGATGAGTGTACTTCACCTCGGTGTAAGTCTCTAGATATGGCCAGACTTCAAATCTTGAGATCCATTTGCGAACTATACCCTTCTTTGTTCTGAAGGGCACACGAAGAATATCACAGTACTCAGATCCATCAACTCTCTCGAGACGTTCACCACATGTGGTTCCAACCGCATCAGGAAGCAAACGAGTGAGCTGCAGCATAACCAAAACGAACAGTGAGATTAAGACATTGGCAAGAATCCAAGGTGGGAAGAAAATAACTGAAACCGTACAATGAGAATTCGTGGAGTAAAGTTGAGTCCTTGTTGCTTAATACGTTGGAGCATCTCTGTCTCCAAGGCACGAACTTGATCTAGAATGTAAACAATCTGCAAAATCACAAGAATTGAACTCATTGATAAAGACAGAAGAATAAGTTGATATCTCTACTAGAAGAAGATGAAGAGAATGGTCCTAACCTGACCACCAGTGTCAGGGTAACCAAGAACATTGTCCTGAGCAAAGTAACCATGTGGAGAAAGGATCACAACGTTGAACACCATTGGTACTCTTCCAAGAAAACTCTCAAGAGTACAAGGGT
Source organism: Leavenworthia alabamica (assembly GCA_000411055.1). Taxonomy (NCBI): domain Eukaryota; kingdom Viridiplantae; phylum Streptophyta; class Magnoliopsida; order Brassicales; family Brassicaceae; genus Leavenworthia; species Leavenworthia alabamica. The sequence goes on from KE158230.1 coordinate 9,408, forward strand.
CAGGTGCCTCGAGAAGGTCCAAAAGAAGACGGATCATGTCAAGGACTCGCTCAGCATTGTCTCCCCATCCCCTCTCAAGACCAATCACCTCAAACCTAGCCTCAAAATCTTCATAAGGTGTTTCAGGCTTAAGGTCTCCCAGATACTCCTCAGCTTTCCTCAAGATGTGTTGCAGAGAGTTAAGGTTTTGAATTTTCTCGTTCAACATCAAGGTCTACACAGAAAACACATAAAAACATTCATACAAAAGATTCTGGCTTTAATATAGGAAAGATCTGAAGGAATATAATCAATAACCTTTCCCTCGTGGCTGTGTAGACGAAGGAAGTTAAGTAATGGAAGCAAACTCTCCTTGTCATGGAAGAGCTTAGCTGAGAGGTGACGGTTAAGGAACTCAACACCATCTCCAATGTATTTGTGAAGTGTTGGACGAGGGAAAGAAGCATTGAATGGTTCAAAATCAAGCTCAAGTGTGAAATCACCGTTCTTACTACAATTCAAAATGCCATTGTTGAGTGTAAACACAGAAAGAGAGATCAGAAAACAAAAACAGAAGTTAGAAATTGTAAAACATACACTCCATCAACAAGTTCTTCCTTAAACTGAAGAAACTCAGCAGGTTGAAGCTCTTCAACAACAAGAGCATGAAGATTAACTCTTAAGTATTCCCAAACACCAGGCCTTGGTCTCACAGCAAGAGCAACCCATGGCGGCAACACAATTGCTTCCTATTAAAAAAAAATCAAAACTTCATTCTCTAAAAGATCAAAACTTCAACAACCAAAATTTGAAATGTACCTGAGTGGATTTGAGAAGGTCAAAGAAAGCACCACCTTCAAGTTTCTTCTGAGTTGCTTCAGGTAAAGACTCAAATTCAGCAATGATCTGGTTTTGTTGTAAAATACCTTTACCTTTAGCTTCAATCCTAAAGAATCATTCATGTAAACTGATCAGACTCTTTTCTTAAGCCATTAAAAAAAAAAGTGATTTAATGAGAAAAAAAAAACCTGGAAAGCAAAGCAAGGACTTCGTTTCTCTCAGAAACAAGCGTTTCATTCAAACGCTCACGTTGGCTATGAACGCGCGTTATCATACCTTCACCTTTCGTCATTGATCCAAAAGAGATACAGTGAAAAAAAAAAGATTTTGGAAACTGCAGAGAGAAAGTAAAGAGAATGTAATAAGATTGATGAAAAATTAAAAGATGTGAAGTCTTATGTTTTCCATATTCACATCTTATTATTTTAGAAATTATAAATAATAAAGTAGTCAGGATATTTTATGAATGAATACGTGACTTTTCTATTGTTACAATTTTAACCCTAGTCTTCTATAGTTTTACAAAACAACCCTATAGTTAATTATTATATTCACATCCTACAGATGGCAAAATCAAACTTAGTTTGATGTGAATATGAAAAATATTTCGAGCCGACATCGAATAACTGAAAATGATATTTTAAGAAGTATCTTATCCATCAAACATTTATAAGTTTTATTAAATATTCATATCTACCATCCATTTTAGAGGAATGGTGTTTAGGCTTCTTCAAAAACATCTTTGTCAAATTTAAATGTATAAAAGTGGATTTTACAAGATGCCATTTACAAAAAGGTGGATTTTACAAATATAAAATAAAGACAAAAATACCAGATTTATGTAATAAAAGAAAAAGAAAAAAAACATTGTTGTTACACGTCATATACTATTAAAAGAACTTATGATTTAAAAGAAAAACTATAGTGGATTCCATATTTGATTGTGTGATTCAGAATTTAAAGAATTTTCTAAAAATGTTAGTAAAATTAAATAAAAATGTTTATGGGATACAGCTGGTAAATTCTTTGGGAGAAAATTATTCTTAAAAAATTAAGAAAAGCGAGAAAATAGAATAAAATGACGACTGATTCTTCAAAATATAAAGAAGTTTGGTGGTTTTTTAATAACCAGAGATTTTTCAGGGAAGAATTTTGTAAGAAAAAGGACAAGTTGTTGTTTGATTCTTCTTGTTTGGGTTTTTATGATTTAAAAGAAAATTAAACACAGAAAAAAAGAAAGAACATTTCCCGTTTTGGTAGCTATGCGTTATAATAAAAGTTATTATTAAAATAAAAGAGGAGAATAAGAAGAGAACCTGTAGTAAGAGAGAAGAAGTGAACGATGGAAGTTTTGGTTCAGTAGATTTCAGATTTTATAGAGAGACTAATTCTTAAAGCTTGATGCAAGTTTTGGTATGTCAATTATTTGATAAATAATTTAATATAAATGAATCATTACTACTCGACTTACTTTTACGTTTTATTTCTTGGGCTCCAAACTCAGAAAATTTGAGAAATGGATTTACAAGTCCAAGTTAAAGGGGTATTTTAGGATATTAAGAAAGTTCTGTATTGTATACATTTTTCATATTGAATGTATAAAATTATCTTTAATTAGAATAAATAAAATATTTGCATTTGATTAATGATATATTTCTATCTATCTATATAATATAACAAGAAAAATTTATTAGCACAAAAATCATATCATATTTAAAAAAATAAAACCACCATAAACCATAAACAAAACACACAGTTTTCTACATTTGGGGAAAAACAACTGATTTCATAAATTATAAGCTTGATTACCCAATGGTGATTAAATTAAATAGAACCATTAATAAGTTGAACATTTTCTATAACATGAATATTAACTTGGATTTAAAAAATTAAGAGATGGTTATAAATATTGAAGCAATAAAAATAAATTTAAATAAAATTTCAAGTCCAAGGACTAACTTTGACTGATTGTTTTGTTGTTCTATTACGCAATTCATAATAATCTCCTTAATAAATTTCATTAGTAATGTATTAGTTTCCTTCCTGTTTGAGTAGAGACGGTAGTCTAATTAACGAGGCTCTCCAATTGTTCAATAAAAAAAGGAAAAACCTTTAACGGTTTTGTCGTCATCCATTAAATTATTTGCGTTATAGTAAACGTGGCATGACAGTATTAGTGAATCTAGGAGCTGCCAAGCCAACAGGAGAGACTTATTGACCATGGTCCATGGTCCATGGTCCATGGTATTAGACTGTGACGTGGCAAGCCTAACATTTTTTTTTATAAAATCTCAACTAGTATTGGTTTATTTGAGTGTGGTACGTAAAAAGTGATATTTGGTTACTTGCTTTTGCTTCTGTGGGATGGTTTTGGACTTTTTAGGTAACCGGTATTTGCTGTGTAGTAAATATACGTTACAAGTTACAACTACTTTCCAAGTTACCAAAAATTTATATAAATATCTGAAAAAATTAGTAAAATTTTCAAAAAGTTTTTTGAATTCTGAATATATTTTTTTAAATGTCTGCTAATTTCAACTCCGAAAACATGATGAACATTATCAACTGTAATTTTTGTTAACTCAAATGTATTTTGTAAACTATGATATGTTCACAAATTAAAAACATATGCTCCTAATGAAATTATTTTATATACTAATCATGGTTAATATTGAATGATAATCACATCCACACACAAACCTCTTTTTGCATAAATATCAATTAGCAATAGCGTTTCCACCCTAAGGTAATCATTATTTTTTGAGAAACGTAATTTAAAATAATGTTTGGCTGTGTAAATGCATGAATATTTACACTTCTAATTTTTATAATGAATATTTACTACGATGCAAGTAATTATAATCTTTTGTTCGTTGGTAAACAATTTCTTAACAAACTAAACAAATCTTGTTTTAAACAAAAAAAGTTTTTTAGAAATTGCAAGGTGTAAGCACCTGATCTTAATTAAGACATTGATTTTTTGGTAATGTGTTGCAATGTTTTTAAACCCGATATGCTATTGGATGATATATAGGGTCACTAGTTAACCGGATCAATCGTGGGTTGAACCGATTAATTATAAAACAATAAATATATAATATATAACAGTATAAATATATGATAAATATATCTATAAATAAATTAATATTATATTTATTTATAA
>KE158230.1:18196-32022 GCA_000411055.1 Leavenworthia alabamica
TAGCTATGACGATCCGGATGGCCTGTCCCGGATGGGCCAGAGCCAATATGGGCTTGGAGCCCAGGCCCAAAGAGCTAAGAACATGGTATTAAAACCCTGATTCCTTATCCCTCCTCCAAGTCGTTTTAAGGAAGAAAAAAACGGGCAAAGAGAAAGAGAAAGAAGGAGAAAAGGGAGGAGAGACGAAAGAGGATAAATCCAGACAAGCACGGACGAGCCGGAATGATGAAGTTATCAGGTCTGAACCTGACCAGAGAGGACACCCGCAGACAAGCCGGAACCGAGAAATGGACATCAACATGTACCAACTCCCATTTCACTCAGTCATGCAGCATGAGCTTCAATATTCATAAGAAAATCTACCATATAGGACAATTGGGTCGAACAAGAACTTGCAATGATTGCGTTGCAACTGATGAAGGCCAGGAACCTCAACTTGGTGTCGGAAATCAAAAAGTCATCAACCAACATGAAAGATCATCAACATGAAGCTCCAGAAAAGAAAAGTATTCAACCAATAACATATTTTAAAGGTTTGGGTCGAGCCAAAATGTCCAAAGAACGAGCCTATTGGAAGGAGTCCAATTTGATGCAATTTGATCGGTTTAATTTAAATGAACCGATAAATCCAGATAAAAAACTAACCAGCCACGCCCTGTTATTTCACAACATACATTTAAGACTTTTTGCTGTTTTGAAGTTCCAAAGACAGCACCCATTTGGTCTCTACTCTTTGAACCAAACTTGTCATATCCGAATTTGTCTTATTTAGAGCCTAGAAGAATCAATCAGCAGCTCTGTTACCATCTACTATTTTCTCAATCATTTAATAATATTTTGAAGAGTATATCATCTTGAAAGATCATTCCACGATCTCATCAGTTTGGTCCTAAGCTGTCAAGACTCAAGATATCTCGAAGTTGTCTTATTTGGACCGATTGCTTCATAAAGTCTCCAACGGTCATATATATTTATTTTGCACGATTTTTTTCAGTTTTTAAGCTTATAAACATTGTATTATGAGCCTATAAAAGCTCATCTCTTTCCTCCTTGTAAATCACTTTCAATTGAAATTTTAAAGTTCATAAGAAAAAAAATTATTTTCTTCTCTTCACAAAGTTGTAATTTTTTGTGTGTTTCCTTTCATTATTTCTTATTTGAGTGATTCATTTAAGTTCTATTGAATATATAATTCAGGTTATTGAGTGATTCAATCAGCATGTATTGTTCATCGATTGAGTGAGTCAATCATTTTACTTCTATTTCAACATTTAGTTCACCTTCCGCAAATTTGATTTAGAATTTCTTGATCATTAGATTGATTTTGATACTGGTACGATTTCATAGCCCTATCGTACTTGCAATAATTTTCTACTATCTGATTTTACCCTTTTGTTTTAAATTTGAAAATCAAAACTCATTTGCTAATAAAATAAAAAAATGGATACTTAAATTTCACCAATAAAAATTAATTATTTGAAGCATAGCATAATCTCATACGTCTATTTTACAGTCACAATTGTCTCCTCTTTAACGTTAAATGTTTTTGGTGTGTCTGCCACCATTTCCTAATGATATGACGTTTTTTCAGGTAGTTGTCAAACATAACATGATTTGCATTAGGTTTGCCTAATTTTTGGAAATTGAAGTTTCAGCTTATTTGATAATTGAGACATTTTTAAGCAACACTAAATAATTACAAAGATTTTGCCATATTGAATCATCCATCATTTTCTTTAACTAACCATGATATATATATATATATTTTCTGTTCATCGGAATCATAATTATGCCATTGCATATGATAACAATAACATCTACACAATTTTAAATTTAGTTACAGACGAATCGACGTGTCAGAGCTTTTTACAGAAGGTGCCTAATAAGAATATTCTTAGTTATTCTAAATTCCTTACGTAATAGTTTGAAATTCTTACGTCGGATTAAGACTTGAGAAAAGTTTGATAATAGACAAAAGTTTTTTTAAATTATATAACAAAAGTTTATAAAGATGAAAGCTCTTGTTTATAGGGGAATGATTGGTTTGTAGAATTTAAAAGTTGTAGACATCTTTTTAAAGTCATATTTAAAGTCACTATGTGTTTAAAAGTCATATTTTACGTGACGAGTCTTTTCAAAATTTTATATGGGTAATTCTTATAAATTACTGTTTAATAATTAAAAAAATCAAAAATTAAATTTTATTTTAAAAATATTATATAAATCCTAAACAATAAATACTAAATCAAACACTATATATTAAATTCTAAACTTACCTACTAAATTCTAATCTTTAAATCAAAATTCTAAACACTAAATAATAAATAGTAAATCCAAATACTAAATACTAAACCCTAACCATAAATACTAAACTCTAACCCCTAAATACTAAACCTACATATTAAACATTAATATTAAATAAAAATATATATACTTTTAATAAAAAATGTAATTTTTAATAAAAATATATTTTAATTAAAAATGTTATTTAGATCTAATTAAAAAAATTAATAAAATACATTTAGTTTAATGGTGCTATAAGGAATTACTTTTTTATATTTTGATAATTTAAAAATATTCCCTATCAAAAATTTTACAGCCTTTTCTTTTACGGTGTTTGTTACTCTCGACTCTCGAGGGAACAATGAAAAATAAATAATAAAATAGAGATCTCTCAACAGCCTAGGAAACGCATAACTGGAATTGCGTTTTGAAGTGTACTGACTAAACGTGATTTAAAAAAACAAACGTATATTTACAACAGAAACAGACTTCAAAAAAATATCAGATTAAAATACCACAAGTTCTAAAGATAAAAATTTGCCATTTTCTCTCTGCAAGACTGCAAACTCAGACTTCTCAGCTATCTACTATTTGCTTCTCTTATTACTTTATAATCTCTTCTAACTCTTTACTACCAGTTCCTCCTCTCCATGTTTGCATCCAAATGTCCATAAGTATGGTGAAGGCAAACTATGTTCTTGTTGGAAATGGAAGGTCTTGAGAGCTTCAATGGCAGAGTGCTTCCCCATACAATACCCATTCTTTGAAGCTATCTGGAATATCATCGCGAATCTTTGTATGTGTAGACTGTTCTGTTCCCATAGGTTCCTTTCCCTGTCCAATGAAATAAATCATGTCAAGTTTCAAATCAAACAATATGAGTGCAGTGACTGTGGCTGTGGCTGAGATCGTTCAAGACTAAGTTTTAGCTAATGGTTTCATAAACTATATCGGACATGCTGAATCAAGTAAATACAGAATTGCTAGGGATATAGGTAAAGTAGAATTTCGAAGATATTGATTGACCTTTCTACTGCTTGAGCCACTCTCCTTCACAGCTGGATTCGACTGTTTTGCTTCACTGATGCTATTCTCTGATGAAGACATCTCCACAGTTGAATACATTGTAAGCGCTGATGGCCTGTCAAAAGAACAGAGTGTAAATTGCATGATCCTAGATGAAGTATATTGACTAAACAATGAATCAAAATTTTGTTGATCATTCATGAGGATTAGGCCAATATAATGCTTCAAGCTTATATTTAACGTGATCTGGTTGCTTCATCGACGGCTTAAAATCATAATCTCTTTAATGTACAGCAGCACTTTTACCTGTGAAGTTGATCGTTTTCGCATAGATTTTCAGACGATGAAAGCCACTCAACATCAACAAAATTTGAGACACTAGACATGTCTTCCTGCTCGGACATGTAAATGGAGCTACTACCATTATGTTGAACCTTCTGCGCATCTCCAAAAAAATGTGTACTAGGCATTGATGGAGCACACCTACAAAGATGTTATAGCTGAATATTAAGACCAACTTAAGAGACAAGAGTTACTATGAACTAGCAAAAAGACAAGCACCTCTTGAATATATTAGCTAATAGTATTGACAAGTCAATAAAGTTGCACACGGGAAATTATAATGCACACATAGCATAGACACTCAAGCTAAAGGAACTAGGAGTACATATTTATTTAGCTATGATTAGAAGAAAAATGTAAGAAAGATGTAAACAAACCTTGATAATGTTACATCACCAGCAGTTGGCATATCTGGTGATGACTCTGAAATTATATGAGTCACTTGGTCTGACGACGCAAAGCCTCTATGTGATATGCTTTCATGCTTGCTACTCATTTCGGACATTGATGTGTGACTTTCATGGAGAATATTCCCATCTGATAAGCATCTCTTCACAAGAAGCCTGGAAACATAGTATTAAGAGCTATGATCTTACAAGTAGCGAAACACACACAACAAATTTCATTCACTTTTAGAGTACAGCAAATAAAGATGGAAATAGTTAGATGCAGTTGCAAAATAAACAAAAGCCTATACCTCCTTGTGTCCAAATCATATGATAATTCCATGTGACTTGGGTCACAAAGTTTCAGAGGATATAATTGGATGTTATGTTAGAGAATAATATTCCAGGTGAAGGGATAATAAAGAAATATGTTAGGCCTATTTGTTTCCGAGTTTGTACACAAGATGCATTGAAAATAGATCTAAGATATCAGAACTTGTATAACTCATACAATCATCAAAGTATGTCTAAGGAAAAACGTCAAAACCTTGGTGAAGGATGAAACATCCGTTTACAGTCACAGAAACATACCTTTCATCTTCCCCCATGCTTATCTCTCCACTTTGTCCATTAGAGTTGGAATCTGATCGCAACTCCCAAACCGCTTTCTTCCCTGGTTCAGGCCGGAAAGTACCAAGAAATCTGTATATAGAAATTCACAAAGGCCCAAAGAATCTTTGTAAGAATCTGGATGATCATGGCGTAACATGAATATATATGAGAGGGAGAGACAGAGAACAGCTTACATATTAATGGCATCTTGTTTATCCGCATCCATATATGCGTTATTATAGTAACGTTGCAGAGTCCTCAAGAATTCTTGTGACTGTGTTGCTGCTCTCCATTGGCCTCGCCTCTCACTAAAAACCTATTGCACACCAGAAATTCTAGGAATCAACAAAGTGTACCCAAACAATAGTGAACATAATGGAATCTCAGTCAGAAGGAGAAGATCCAAGCATCATTAACAGTCAAGCATTCAGTATAAACTAATTATTTCTAGTTGAAGACTTCGTATAAGATAGTTCCACGAAGAATTGAACATGAACAAAATTATCTGATGCTCTGTGAGGACTAAAAAAATAGAGTTACCTTATTGTGGGCTGCAGATCCCCCATACTGATAAGCTAGTGTGTCTCCCATTCTCTCATATAACGCCATTAAAGTACTAGACAAAGGATCATCAAGTTCTATTGTTGGAGCATCTCTAATTCCTAAAGCATGAAGTTGTTGTCCTAGAGCAGCCCAACCATATGCATATTGAGCAACATTTGTACGATCAAGGCAATCTATGCAGTTGGTCCTTAGCACACCCTTCTGGAGCCTGACAGGCTTGATATCATAATCACCATTAGCAACATTCTTACTTGGGTGAAAATTCTTCTCTTGGGTGTCATATTCCCCACTATCATCATCAGAACTATTATGTGGAGATGTATCGGCACTGCAGTTTTAAGACATAGGTACTGTAAGTGCTTACTATATAGGTGTAGGAAAATAACTTTCAACAGCACCATTTTCCACCAAGTTGTAGCTGAATGCTATCACCCATTTTCAAAGTGTAAAACAAATTATGAAAAGCTGGTGATAATTAACAAGTTGTCCACATTTGCAGGAAAATAACCAGAAAAGGACTTCTAAACTAGAATAATGATTCCATGAACTACTTTGACAAGGTTCATCTAAAAAACCTACAGCATCAAAGCAAAAAAGTCTTACTCAGAAGAAGAAAAGCTCATGTAGCCCTCAAGCTTCATTGCTGGTGTAACTTGGTAATAAAAGAAACCTGTTAGCATCAAAGCACATGCAGCTACTTTTCCAAGCAACGCCAAGACATTTGCTGTTTTGCTGAAATAAACACAAAGAAGAGAGAAAACTAGTTTTATCTGAAAATGTATTCATAGATACTAATTAATTGAAGTAGCCGCCGATTGAAAGGATACCTTTGAAAATGTTTGTGCAAGTCCCAGTGGAGGAATCTTAGACGATTTTCTTCAGGTAGATCCTTGTTTATAAAGTCAATTGCATTAGCAAACTCAGCCCGTAGAATTGATTCCCTAGGTTTCCTCTCCTTTGTCTATTTATTGTCAAAAGCAGCAGGAAACATCAGGGAAAGCTTTGAGATGTGAGAGCATCAAAAACATAATGCACAACCAAAAGTTACTTCCATTAAAAGTTTAGCTAGATGAGGAAGCAGGAATATGCATTCACTTGCCAATACAAACCAGACTTGCCCTCCAGTGGATCTTCGTTAAGGGATTTAGATTGTACTCAAAGTACCCAGGGACGTGAGATGATTAAGGCATGAAAGATGATAAAAACGTAAAAACAAGCTAGATTAGGCAACTCACCTTGATCAAGTTCAGAATAATGATGGGGATTCCATATCGCTCGGCAAGATTCTCAAAGTGAAGTTTAGTAGCCTCATAGTTCAAGTCCCTTTTTGACACTGGAATTGACAATAAGGTATTCAAACACAAAGAAGATAGAGATATAAAGAGAGACAGAGAGGACCAAGCAGTATATTTAATTATTAGTATAATAACACTTACATACTATATCCGGCTTAATATTCATCCTTGAGGTCTCCTGTGACCAGAATAGAGGGATTGAGCCACGATTCTGCACAACAGAACTTATTTGCATGGGATGGTCTGTAGGAACATCCTCAGACACTATTTGCTCTGTTTCGACATCATTAGCAACATTGCCACTTTCATTTATTCCTCGTTTCAAGTACCTAAAATCAAAAGGGATTAGAGAAATGAAGTATAATAACTACCTCAAATAAACATGCATAATATAAATCTCATAATGTTGGCAAAAAAAACTGTAGATGGACAAATGAAAACTAGAGAGTGGTGAAATTTGATACCTGGTTCCAGCATTATGGCGGGAACGCCTAGCAATAAGAGTGAGTTTGAAATTCCGTCCAGCTTCAGAAACTGTTGTCTACATGCACAACAAAACAAGGTTCAGCATCCATGAATCTAAACAGTAATGTGAGATTATCAAGGTGTTTGAGAATAAAGATGCCAGATTATATATATCTCTTATCTGAAATAGGACCACCAAGAATATCAAAATTGATGTGTAACTACTAAAGATTTGCATGTAAAACAGAAAGTTTCTTTGCAGGCATTTTGGGCAAAACAAAACATGATGTAGAGAAGGTAAATAGTGATCCCCAAGAAAATGGCAAACAAATAAAAAAGACTACTGGCAAACTTTCTTTCATCTAGTAGTTGTGAGGAGCGCAGAAAAACATACAATTCTCACCTGCTTAAAGAAACCATACACCAATGCTACGGTCCACATAGTATTCTGAAGATGATGTCGAATTCCCCTAGTCAAGAACTCGTTCCACACAAACATTTTCTTATAGAGAGTAGCACCACTCTCATGGTCGCATATATTACTCTGGAAACTCCGCATTACATTGTAAGAATAGCTGAAAAAGAAGTCTTTTGTAAGGTCCACCACAGACAGGAGTCTCTTGTACCTGTTTATGAACGAGTGGATAACACCAAATAAAGAAACCCAAGAGTTAAATGCTTTCAGTTCAAAAAACTGGTGGAAGGTTTAATTATAACATGCACTCTCTCTTTTCACAAAACAGAAAAGAAAAAACAGAACTTTTCTTCAACAAAAAGCATAATGTAGCAGAAGATATATCAAAAATACCTGTTCTCATCTCTTGAATTTGCAGTGTTGCAAAACACACTATAATTTTGCAATGGAATGATCTCACTCTTTGACACTTGATAAACACTGTGACCACAAATTTCACCAATCTCTCTTCTTTCAGTTATAAGCAGCATGTAGTAGGGTCCCAAAAACTTAATGAACCCTGAAACACACATAAAAGAAAAAAATATACATTGTGAGAAGAAGAAGCTGTAAAGTAAAAACACAAAAAAGTAGAAACAAAAACACAAACCAATAATTCCATAACAAATAGTGACAAGTTTGAGACCACCAGTAGCTTTGTTTCCTTCATGTATCCGTTTAAGCAAATCATAACATTCCTTTTTAGTATAAGCAGTTGAATCCTCTCTAAGATTAATCTCAGAGGCATCAAGACGATGTATCTTTAGTATCTTATACACTCCATTACCATTCCAACCAATCATATAGAAATTCTGAAAACAAAAGCAGATACAATGTTAGTTGCAATCAATGAACGAACCTTAATACAACACCAAAAAAAATCTCATATATCTGATTCAAATGTTAAGAAATGGTAGAGTGAGAGGAGTAAAGATGGAATTTTTATTATTACAGATTGAGTCTCAAAGAGTTTGAATTGTTGCATAGTAGAGAGTAGAAGGGAAGATGATCCAGAAGAGGTTGAGCCTCCATTCTCCATTGATGTTGATGAGGTCATTAAGGTGAATTTTTATTTATATTCCAAATTGATTCGTTACAGATCTACTACACCCAAGTCGATGGGCTTAGGTGAATCTCTAGCTGGATCATTCACTAATTTACCAAAATCCAGAGAACCACCAACGTTGTCTGCCTCTGGGAAAAAAAAAAAGCGGAATTCACACGGAACCCAAATAAAAGATGCTCTTAAACTTTTAACCCAAACAAAGAAAAATAATATATTTCCCAGAGAATCGTAACAATAACGGAGATCAGCAGCTGAAACTAACGGAATAATGAAAGCTTGAATTTTGGCAGAAACAACGGAATAACAGAAGCAAAAATTAGAAACTTTTATCCTTTAAGAGAAATTTAAAAAATCAACACAAAGTTTATAAACGAAGATTCGAGAAAATGAAAAGAGAAGAAGAGATATATATGTTTCAGCTTTGTTTCTGTCGACAGAAAAAAATGAGGAAGAAGAAGATTGGATCGGCAAGAAAGAAAAAAACGACAATTTTTTAATAATAATTTTAATTGTGTATAAATTAGGGATGGATCTATATATATAAAATAGCCCGTGACAATACTCTTTACTCACAGCTGTCTGCTTTCTAATGGAATAGTTGCACTTTCAACGAGTTATTACTCTTTTTTTTTCTTATTATTTTTAACTAAATACAAAATTATTATTTAATGAGATGACTCATTTTTAACATATAATTTTTTAATAAATCAAGGTAAACAAGAACATATTTAAATATCAGAGATGATGGTGATGTCAACCACATAAAATAATTAATAAATACATATATATATATATATATATATAGCTGAGATGGTATACTTAAAACCTAAAAGCAACCAAAGACGCCTGCTTCCTGACAGATCAAAAGGTTAAATTAGTTTTAAGATATTTTGAAACAGAGGGATGTGACTCTGCAATCAAAATCTTGTAGCAGCTAACTTCTATTACTGATTTAGTATTATAACCTACTTACATAGCTTTGTTTTTGCTCCCTCATCACTACTGTTCTTGATTTGGTAGTGACGATATACAAAAGAATAGTGTTTGTTGACATTACAATTGAAGGGATAAAGGCAGAGACAAGGTTGTTGCCTATAAAAAAACAACATCAATCCTTGCAATCTGTTACACCTTCTGGTGATATTTGGAAACGAGCTTCTGCTTCTGGTAAGCATGGAGAGCTTATCACTTTACATATTCTCTCTTCTGCTCTTCCTTTCCTTAAAGCTAGCCTGTTTATGATTGTTCATAAATAAACACACTTTCCCAATGATGAACCTTTCTGATATAAAGTAAACCAGGATTACAGACCTTGTTGTGGTGGCATGAGCCATGATATTCCCACCAATCGGCTTGCTTTGTGGACCAGCAAAAAGAGCAGAACCATCTACTTGTGCAACTACTTGGTTTGTTATAACAACAGCTACACCAAACTAAAACCCCATTAAACATGTTAGAGAAAACTTCAGGATGGTGTCTCATAAATTTAATATTACTGAATGTTCACAATCACCTCATCTGCTAACTTCTGAAGACTTCTCAAGAATTTTGCAAGATGCATTTGTCGAGCTGAAAGCTCTCCCCTTCCAGAGAAATCTGTCCTGTACAGAGCCGTAGCACTATCGACAATCACCAGAGCAAATCTGTGCCAATAAGGTCATTGTAACTTTCACGGTTTGCCTCTCATGATAAGCTTAATGGAATTGAACACTTAACAAGAGTTCAACACACCTAGTTTCAATCATCATTGATGCTGCTTCTAGCAAAAGTCTTGACTGATGATCAGTATTATACGCCCTCGCATAGGCAACGTTTTCCAGTACATCAGATCCATTTAGTCCAAACCTGCATCGTTTCAGTTGATTTTTTATGTCTCAAGAACCTCATAGTGATTTCATGTGTGCTACAATGATAGCATACCTATCAGCTATCTGTAATAGTCTTTGTGGCCTGAATGTTCCTTCAGCATCAATGTACATCGCCTTTCCCTCTCCACCTCCTTGATCCATTGGAAGCTAATCATTTAAACATGAACCTTAATGTGAATATTTTTCTCAGTTTTGCGAAAATGTAAGAAGAAATTCAAGATCACTGTTTTCTGCTAGATAAGCAGCCATAGCTGAGTGGTAAATTCAGAAAAGAGTTCTTACTTGACAAGTAACACACAGTGTATGGCACAACTGAGTCTTCCCAGAGCGGAACTCACCATATAACTCAGTGATGGATCCAGTTTCAATTCCTCCTGTTGAGAGTATGGCAAAGTAAGATCACAATAGCACAACAGCATTTTAGTATCCACTGGAAAGCAGAACAAACCTTCAAGAATTTTGTCGAGCTCTCTTGATCCAGAGGTAATCTGAATAATCTCTTGTCTCTGGGCATGGAATTGACTAGCACTAGTGAAACCCAAAGGGACCAACTTTGAAGCTGTCACAGAGGAAAACGCACATAAGAAATGTATGCATAAACTCCAAAAGTGATAAAGAAGCCATATGTATTTAACAGAGAAGAAAATGTATGCCTGCTTCTACGATTTTGTCAACCTTGGCATCACTGATTCCTTTGATCTGCAAAAGATCCTTCCTAGGAGTATAAGCAACACCTTCAACACTGCATAGACCAGCATCCCTAAGCTTCTTTACATCAACTGAAGCTATACCTGCCGCCTAAAGTTTGTATTGATTAAAGAGATGAAAAGGAGTATATAACCAAAAGACTCTAACCAGAACAACAACAACAACACCCAGATTAATCTCTCTTTTAAGTTTTATGTATACAAATTAAAATAAGTGAGAACAGAGACTTAATGACATTGGAGTCACAGGAAGAAAGAAGCTCGCCATAATTGAACAAAAATTCGCCCAAAAAAAACAAAAGTGTCAATTTTATCATCACTTAAGCGAAACCCTAAAACCATTTTGCTTTACAATCCATAGCTAAACCCTATTCTGTCTCAGATTCAAAACTATCCTACATCGAGAGAACGAACAAAAAGGGTAGAAAAAGCAGAAACCTTTAGTGAATCTAAGCCAAGCCCATTTAGATTAGGGCAAGATCTGGTGAAGCTTCTGCACCGAGAGTGTAAATTTCAACTAGGAATGAAATTGTACCTGAAGCTGTTCAACAGGTAAAGGGCCGTGCTGGATCTCTCCATCGTCTTGTTGTTGCACACTATTCTGCTGTCTCCGTTGCTCCATTGTCGTCATCGCTCTCAATCAGAACAGATTCGTGTTACCAGAGAACACAAGCGAATGAGACCTTTGAGAGTGGAGGGAAATGGCGAAACTATGAAAAAAATAATTGAAAGAAGCGCCACGAGACTACTAATACAAGACGATGAGGCAAAGGCTTCTTCGAGAAGTCTGGATTTAATTGGGTTAAGCTTTCCTTCTTGGGCCTTACTCGTCTCAGCTCTACCCAGCTATGGACCCATAACTCTCAAAAGAAAAAAAAATAGGGCCGAACCGGAGACCTATTGATCTGCAGTCAATTGCTCTATCACTGAGCTATAGACCCATTTTGTTATTCAGTATTCAACGTTTTAAATTATTAGTTAATTGTTAATAAAACCTAAGATGGCTGAGTCAATTATTTAGTTATCATATAAAATAGGAAAAAATTATATCATGACCAAATTAAACTATAAAACTAAAATACAATAAATATATCCTGTTTCTTGTATTTAAGTTTAACCACATAGCTATGGACACACATTTGCCCTGTATAACCTTGATATAAAATCTTCCATTAAATTTAAAAATCATAACCAATATATAAAAACCAAATTCACATTCGATGTTAATCTCAATATCATATATATTAATCTTAATACGTATAAAATCATTCATCTTCTCCTTTCACTAAATCCCCGAGGCGAAATTAATTCCCGTAGAAGGCAACCAAGAAACACCATCAATAAATCTACCAACACTAAAATAACTTGCATCTTCAAACCCAATCAAATGATACCCTTGCCACGTCACTCTCTTAGAAACTCTAGCACCAGGACCATAGTTCTTGAACTCACCGAAGTACAATGTCTTTAAAACTTCATCTCCTGAGTTTAACCACCCAGCCCATCCTTCCTCAGCAATCACGTCATCAATATACGATTCCATCACTACAGATCTAGAATACTTTCTCCACGGCCGTCCTAAGTATGAACTATACTTATGTTTCACGGGCGAAAGATCTGTATCTGTCCGAATATGACAATTATGAAGGGCAAATCCGGTATTTTGACGTGGGTCTGTTCTACCGTTAGCGAGAATAACGTTATAAGCTTTGATATCATTAGGTCGACGTAAGAATATGTTGCAGCTTTGGAAAACAGCTGCTGCGTTACCGAATATGAAATCTATGGTTCCATAAATATCGCATTCTCTATAGAACTGACGTAAAGCAGCAGCGTAGAGTGTGTCTTGATAACCGGAAATGCTACATCGGTATAATACTGACCGGTCTGATGTAATACTTAATGCGATGGCTTGTTGTCCTCTTGGTCCTGCCCGGTTCTTGATTCCTATATCTCGTGCGATGAATTCGTCACCCGTAACCGCTGAAAAAAATTTGTATTTTATTTTTTTTGTTATAAATGTGTATAACCTATAGTTTTTATGTTTATGAATTAATGTATGTACTTACTTATTGTAGCTGTGTCCGGCACAGATGTTCCTCCGGTGAAACTATCATCGCCAACAATCACCGTTTGGTCTTTGCCTTCTCCGATCAAACTGATCTTGTCTTTCTCGATTCTTACTTTTTCTTTGTAAATTCCTCTTTTCACGTAAATTACGAACCTGCCATTTCCGTGAGCAGCCGTGACAGCCTCCATGATGGTTCGGTAATCTCCGGATCCGTCTTTGGCGACTACCACATGTGCTCTTTCTCTACTTACTAGAAGTTTCCGTTCTCCCGCAGAGATCCAGTGAGGAAGAGCGGTTGACTTTGACTTTCGCTTTGGATTTTGCATGGTTGTGTCGACTAGAGCCAAGGAGTTACTGACGAGCCGAGAGAGGTGATCCATTTTCTGTGTTATGTGGCTGATGGCAGCGGAGGAGGAGCCACCAGAGTCAAGAATGGAGTCTTTGCAAGATTGTTGGAAGGTCATGGCGGCGGAGAGCCATGTTTGGACGTCGTGTTTGCTGTTACGTCGCTTTCTAGATGAGCCGGTTAGAGCTTCCATGGTTTGCCTAAGTCTTCTTGTGGACATCTTCATGAGCCGTTCACATGAATCTGTAGCTGAGACCGACGGTGAAGGCAACGTATAAGCAGAATCTTCCATAGACACGAGTACCAAAGTTCCCATAGAAGAGGAGACAGGAGACACATGG
>KE158231.1:7024-22391 GCA_000411055.1 Leavenworthia alabamica
GCTGGATATTAACTGGTAAATTTATATTTTCATTTATTTTTAAAGTAATATAATCTACATAATAATTGTATAATGTGACTAACGCGTTTAGGTAAATTATACAAAAACATATATATATTTTTTGGGGCAACATACAAAAACCATATAGTCTTCAAAACCCACACACTACAGGCTCATCGTTTAGCTACCATAACACTTTCCTCTTTTTGCCTTATCTCTCCATTTTCAAACCTCAGAGAAGCTTTTTTTTGTTTGTTTCTAAATCGGAAAAATGCACGCCAAAACCGATTCAGAGGTAACGAGCCTAGCGGCGTCGTCACCAGCTAGATCTCCTCGTCGACCGGTCTATTATGTTCAATCACCGTCACGAGACTCTCACGACGGTGAAAAAACAGCTACATCATTCCACTCAACTCCGGTACTAAGTCCGATGGGATCTCCACCTCATTCTCAATCATCAATGGGACGTCACTCACGAGAATCATCTTCTACTCGATTCTCAGGTTCTTTAAAACCTGGATCTAGAAAAATCAATCCTAATGATAGTTCAAAACGGAAAGGTCACGGTGGAGAGAAACAATGGAAAGAGTGTGCGATGATTGAAGAAGAAGGTTTATTAGATGATGGTGATAGAGATGGTGGTGTTCCTCGTCGTTGCTATGTTTTAGCTTTCATTGTTGGTTTTTTTATTCTCTTTGGTTTATTCTCTTTGATTCTCTATGGTGTTGCTAAACCTCAGAAGCCTAAGATCACTCTTAAGGTTTGTTTTCTTCAAATCCTTACTTCGATTCTTCTAAATCTTGCTCCAATTTTAGTAGATCTTTGAAATTTTTTTAAAAATCAACTCAGATCTAGAAAATTTGTGTTTACTGCTTCAATTTTAGCTCGATTTTAACAGATCTTTATAGAATCCCAAGTAAAAACTACGATTCAACCCTAATTTTTTGATTATTGTTATTTCAGATCTGTATTATATAACTGATTTTGTTTGTTTTCGTGTTTGATTTTGAAGACTATAACATTTGAGACGCTTAAGATTCAAGCTGGTCAAGATGCTGGTGGTGTAGGAACTGATATGATCACCATGAACGCTACTTTAAGAATGACATATAAAAACACTGGAACCTTCTTTGGTGTTCATGTAACTTCAACACCAATCGATCTCAGTTTTTATCAAATCAAAATTGGCTCTGGATCTGTAAGTTCCCATCACAAATTGATAACAAATCGATTACGATTTTGCTAATGTTGTGTGTTTTTGATTATGTAGATGAAGAAGTTTTATCAACCAAGAAATAGTGAGAAAACAGTAACGATACATGTGACTGGAGAAAAGATCCCATTATATGGAAGTGGTTCACCATTGATTCCACCATCACCACCAGCTCCAATTCCAAAACCAAAGAAGAAGAAGAAAGGAGCTCCTGTTGATATTCCTGAACCACCTGCACCACCAGCTCCAGTACCTATGAGTCTAAGCTTCGTTGTTCGATCACGAGCTTATGTGCTTGGGAAGTTAGTGCAGCCTAAGTTTTACAAGAAAATCAAATGTGATATCAATTTTGAACACAAGAAGCTCAGTAAGCGTATGCTGATCACCAAGAACTGTACTGTCACTACTCTTTGAAGAACTTTATTAGTGGTGTTGAAACGGTGACGTATTGAGTATAGAGAGTTTAAGTGATTTACAGCTCAACGGGCAGAGTTTTGGGTTGTTAGGGCAGCCACATGGAGGGTGACCGAATCAGATAAGTATTGTCGGTGGGGTTAATTTAAATTGAGTGGTGTGGAAATATATATAATTTTATATTTATGTTTATGGCTGTATTGAAACTAAAACATGTGAATTATTTTTTTTTTCCTTTTGTTTTTAAAGCATGTGAATTTTTATATGTTTTCATTACAATACCTACCCAGTAACGACTAACGAGTGTCTCGAAGGGTAATTCTTTTTCTTATTTTCTTATAGGGCTATTGTAACATTATTCCAATTAATGATTTTAATTGAAAGCCTATATAGTAGAAAACTCTCAAACAAGGTCCATAGAATTCTTATCCTTGTATCATAAATCCCGTCAGTTTAATTATTGAAAATTAAGGTGAACTAATCTAAAATTTAATTAAAAATATTTAAATCGAAATTTAATCAATTTAAGTGTTAAAATCAATTGATTGTGGATTAAATATTTTCAATTTCGGATTTGAATTTCAGTTTTTGTTTATTCGAAATATATCGAATTATATAATTTTTATCAGTGTTTTTTGTTGTTTTATTTTTCGGTTCGGTTTTACGAATGTATTCGATATTATTTTTGTGTTTTAAGATTTTTTTCAGATTTTTTGTTTTTAGGGTTTCAGTTTTGACTTTTTGGGTTCAGTTATATTTCAGATAAATTGTTTTTTGCAAAACCGAACCGAGTTAAATTACTTTGTATTCGAAAACCAAAAAATTTGAATCCAAACCTAAATACCCAGTTCTATTAATGAAAATCCCAAGTTAGTGTTAAATCTTTGGAGATGTCCATCTATTTATTTTTGATAACATCAATTATAACAACAATATATAAAATTAACATCAATAAAAGTTGATGTTAAAATAACTATATATATTAATAACATTAATATATTAAAAACATTGTAACAAAAAACGTGTAAATCTCAAAATCAGTGAGTGTATGTACTAAAACATCAATGTACGTGTCAAAGTGAAGTAAACTCTTTTGGTTAATTAATTTTTCAAAAACATTACACTTATATATATTAATAATTGATTTTTTAGATTTTGATGGATATATTATAGATAAATATTTATTTATAATCATTAAAAGTCATGGGTTATTGGATTGAAACTTTTAAAAACTTTAGTAAAGTCATATGTTATTCAAACAAACTGATTTTAAGTAACTTTTTAATTAGATTAAAATCTAGTGTTATTGATTAGTTGATTTGAATGTGTTTTATTCATAGAAAGACTCTTCAAAAATATTAGGGGTACACATGATATTTTCAATTACTTTCAAACTAATCATACTATTCATATTTATAAGAAACATTGATTTTTTAACACTATAAACTAGAAAAAAAAAAGATTTACCACTAATGCAAAAAACAAGACAGGATTATAAGAAACCCATGATGACTTTAACAATCAAATTTATTTCATGTAAAAAAATATAAAATTCATGATGCAGAGAATAAAAATTATAAGATAATTATAAGAGAATAAAAGTTCATGACAGAGTTATAAGATAAACAATGAAATCGTTTCATGTATTATAAAAATTTAATTCAATAACCTTCAAACTCATGTAGCATCTATCCACCTAGTAACAAGTATTGTATTTCTTTAGTTGTTAGCCTTATTCTCTTTGTTGAGATTCTAGAGTAGTTAAAAGTTAACAAAACTTTTTCAATAAAATATTTTAAATCTGTATGAACTTGGAAAGACTTTTGATAAATATTTTACATATATTCTATAGTATCAAAGAGTTAATAAGATTTTCAAATATTTGTAATCATTCAAATTCTAGATAAATCATAGATCGAATAAACCCCCCTAAATCTATTTAAACTATAGCTTATACATCTGAATAATTTATAAGCATCAATTTTCACATAATCTACTTATCAACCAATTTTTCCTTCATTAATTTATATTTTGTGTTATGTGGATATAGTTTTAAAGATTTTTTTTGATGTTCCATGTTTTCTATTTTATTTTGCGGATGAATAGAAAGTTACTTTCCAATTATTAATTTTTGATTATTTTTCAATCAATTGTTTGATTATTGTACTTAGTGAAACATATTTTTTTGTTAGATAAATCGAAACAGATAAGTAATATGATTGAAATATAATATGATTTAGTCATTATTCTGTTATGATATATTGTATTCATGCATGTAATCATTTTCTATAATCAATAAGTCGAACTGAAATATTTATAGTTTGATCGTTGAATCTTTTAAAAATTTTTTATAAAAATTTACTATTTTATATTTTTATTTATTCAATTGTATTTTCATAATTGAAGATAATTTGTGAGTATTTTTCTTTTTCATTTACTTTTTTTATTTAATTTAAAAATATTTAACGGTTCAAATCTTTTTGGAGATTTTAAATTAAATTTTTTTTCTAAAAATAAATATGCACTTAAAACGGATATGTTTTATTTAATGCAGATTTTTTTTTTTGAAATATCAAATTTATTGCTCAACAAAAAAGTTTATGTACAAAAGGAAATGAAATTGGAATTGTTTTTTATAGAAAATTCAGACTAGTTAAGCTCATGAGTGACATAGATTATGATGATCGGACTTCAATCCATCTCCGAAAGAGTCCCTCCAACTTATGTGAGAACTTGTATGATAGTGATGAAATACGGTTGCATATTGTCTTGTCAATTATTTTAACGAGTTGAGAGGAATCTTTCCAGCCATTGTTGTGTCTCCTGGAGTTTCTTTCAATCCATATGTGATAAATGGTGGCTTGGAAGCTGAGACACACTAGTATGTAATCCATCAATGAAAAGCTTGCTGATGTGAGGCATGTAAGTGTGTCCGACCAGTCTGGTGTAGCACTGCTCCGGAGAATACAACCACCTAGAGCTAACCAAGTTGTGTAGGTATAAAGGCAAGCGAAGAATAAATGGTCTCTTGTTTCTTCACGTTCACCACAGAAAACACAAGCTTGTACCTGTCCCCATTGCTTCATTCGATCACCTGTGGACAACCTATTTTTCAGAGCTAGCCATGAGATGAAGGAGTAACGAGGGACTCCCTGGGTGAACCAGATTAATCTGCTCCAGGCTGCTTTTGGATGTTTAATACGAATCTGCTCCTAAGTAGCTGATGAAGAGAACTGGGTCTGGCAATGATCTTGCGAGTGTTTCCATAGCACTTTGTCTCTACCTGTACTAGAGCAAGGTAGTGGTGATGCCAAAACTTTTGTAATGACAGACTGAAGGCGGGACAACGACGTGGACGGATTAGCCACCCTGTTTCTGATGCTACCTCTGCATCCTTCGCTTGGCGACTAATTCCCATCGTACAAGGACCTCCCTGACCAGCTATATCAATAAGTTTCCCAATATTTAGCCAATTATCAAACCAGAAGGATGTGTCACAACCATCATGAATTTCCATTGAAATGAAATCATATGCGACATCCCTTAGCTTAAGTAACTTTCTCCAAACCCATCTTTAACATCCCAGAAGGACCCATAACTCAATAGATAATATCTTGTCCAAGCTACCCAGAGAGATCCCGAAAGTGTAAATAAACGCCAGATCAGGCTCAAAGCAAATACCCGCGAAGTGTCGCGAAGTCGTCTTATATCCAGACCCCCTTCTTGCTTTGGGTAACATAGATCAGCTCAGACCACCTTTGCTTTGTGAGTATCATTTGGCGAGCCTGACCAGAGAAAAGCTGCACACATCCGCTCAATAGCATCCAAGCACCGACCTGGAAGTCTAAAAGCAGAGCACCAGAAATTTGAGATACTACCAATAACTGAGTTGAGTAATTGTAGACGGCCTGCATATGAGAGAGATTTATTTGTCCAAGAGAGGAGGTGTTTACGAATCTTGTCAAGGAGAGGCTCATAGTCTAAAGATGACATAGACTTGGTAGTCAGAGGGAGACCAAGATATCGGAATGGTAGTGATCCCACACTAATGCCCACACTAACCGCAGTGTTTATCAATTCTGATCTATGTACTCCAGCAGCATAAACAGATGACTTTGCAACATTTATATGGAGACCAGATATCCTAGAGAATTCGTCCATGACCTGGAGTACCCCTAGTAGAGAAGAGGGAGTACCATCAGTGAAGACAAGGATGTCGTCTGCAAAGCTTAAGTGAGTGAGGCTGACAGCTTGACATGAGGGATGGTAACCAAACCGATTAAGTGTAGCTGCTTTGTTTAGGAGCTTGGAGAGGAAATTATTGACAATGACATATAGGTAAGGGGATAGGGAGCATCCTTGACGAATTCCTCGAGTGCTCGTAAAAAATCCTTCGAGATCGCCATTAACTGAAATTGAGAATGAAGCCGTTGAGATACAAAGATAGATCCAGTGGATAAACTGAGAAGGCAGTCTCATGGCTTGTAGAATAGACACAATGAACGACCATTGGACAGTATCAAAAGCTTTGGAGATGTCAAATTTGATAGCACTTCGAGTTGTAACTAAAGGCTTGTGGTAATCTTTGACAAGTTCTGTTGCCAATAGTATGTTTTCAAGTAGTAGCCGGCCCTTGAAAAATGCACACCGGTTAGGTTCAATAGCCTCATGTAGGATTTTCTTTAACAGGTTAGCCAAAATCTTTGAAATAACCTTGTACAAAATATTTATGCATGCAATCGGACGGAAGTCACACATTGATGTAGCATTTTCATGCTTTGGAACCAAAGCCAGTGAAGTTGCGTTAATCCCTTTAGATAAGAAACCATAGAGGAAAAATGATTGTACTGCTGCGGTGAAGTCATTACCAATAATAAACCAGGCTGCTCTAAAAAATTCCATCGTAAAACCATATGGACCAGGAGCTTTATTTGCGGGCATACTAAACAAAACATACTGAATCTCTGTAGCAGAAACTGGTGCCACTAGATTTGATGCTGCTTGATCTGAACATCTAAAATGAAGTAGGGAAGAGAGGAAAGACACAGATACCTCCTCAAATACTTGTGGTTGGGACTGGAGAAAGTTTTGGTAGTAAGATACAACCTCCTTTTTTATCTCATCGAGTTTAGTTACAGTTGTACCATTATCCAGATTCAAGCACTTGATAGCATTTCGTGAAGCTCTTCCCTCTGCCACTTTATGAAAAAAACTTGAGTTATGGTCACCCAATCTCATCAATTGTATCCTTGATTTTTGATGAAAAAATTTCTCTTGAACAAGTGCAAGATGGTGCCATTTAGAAGAGGCTTCAGCTGCAGCCGCAAAAGTAACTGGATCAGGCGCTTCACTTTGTCGCGAACATAGTTCATCATAAGCAGCCTTTGTGCGAAGTAGTAGATCACCATAATGTGTCATATTTAGAGAACGCAAGGCAGGCTTAAGGAGCTTAAGTTTTCGATTAAACAAGTACAGAGCCGACCTTGAATGGTATAACGATGGTGAAGAGTCCCAAATCTGCGCTATGGTGGTGAGAAAATCTGGGTGTTCAGTCAGAAAGTTAAAGAACTGATATGGCCTTCTATTGCGTGGAATCTTTTGATAAAGACGAATAAGACAACGGGCATGATCTGAGATTCCTCCGGTCTCGAATTCAGCATGCGAGTTGGGAAAATTATTTAACCACACACCATTGATGAGTGCTCGATCAAGTTTTTTACCAATAGGATATGCCTCTCTGTTGTTCCACCAAGTGAATAATGGACCGATAGAAGCTAAATCAGCAAAGCCACAGCTAGTAATGAGATCTTGGAAATGAGACATCCCAATATGGGGGATTCTGTAGTCTAAAGCACGTGAGTGCTCTGTTGAAGAAAGAATCTCATTGTAGTCACCCACCAAAATCCAAGGCAAATTGTTTGGATCATAAACTGTTTGCAGTGAGCGTATTTCATCCCAAAGTTTAGTGCGTTCAGTAGTAGAGTTTGATGCATAGACTGCTGTACATATGAAAGAATCACCTGAGCCCAAAACACATATGCCACAAGTGATTTGTTGTGCACTTTTTAACAGGAGAGTAACTTGGACTTCATCAGACCAACAAAACCAAATGCGACCCAGACTGTGATGATCATAGTTGTTTATAATATTCCAGTTCGGAAAACACAAATTAATAATAGCAGCATGATTAATCTCTTGTACCCTTGTTTCTAACAAGCATCCAAAAGCAGACTTCTCCTTACGTAACCATTCTCGTACAACATTGTGTTTGCGTGTTTCATTGAACCCACACAGGTTCCAAGCAAAAAAAGACGTCATTGCTTCTGTAAGGAAGCTTTTTTTCGATGCATTATGTGAATTGGCATATTTAAGATCTTTCATTCTCACAATCTGTTTTCTCGCGGTCTTTGGTTTTAAATCATGTTGCTTAGCTTGGACTTCAGTATAGATATTTCGCTCTCCTAATAACTGTGAACTAATCTCATGATGAACAACATCTGCAACATTCTCTACAATCTCCTCCTCCTCACGAACAGTAGTCAACACTTGGAAACTAAAAGGTGAACTGCCTAGGTGAATAGAACTTGGATGTACAACCTTAAGAATAGGAGACTGATACCCTGTTCTTGACACTTCCGTCCACTCTAATGCATCAGCCTCTGCAGTCTCTGTGCTATTGTTTACTGTCTTAGAAACTTTCGCTATCTGCTCTGTAGTTACAGCTTCTACAGTATGATCAACCGAACTTAGTAATTCCTTCGTACTATTTTCATCAACACTACCATTTTTCTCAACCTTTGTCTGTTTTGCCAACACTTTCTCCTGTGCTACTGTATTCGCCACTAACAACTCCTCCACCGAAGAGTCCACATGAAAAACAAACCCAACAGCCTCATTTTGCTCCTTCTGGAGATCAACAGATTCATGCCTAATATATGAGATTAATGCGGATTTTATTCGGATTAATCCGATCGAGTTACGAATATCTGCAATTTAAAAATTAAATAGAGCAGAATTCTATTTCACCCCTCCCTTTTAATTTCAAATCCCAAACACCCCTTAACCTTTTCTATTTTTCATTTATCTTTATTTTTATTACAAAAAATATTAAATGACTAAAAACCCAAACACTTTAATATTATTCACAAAATAACCAAAATTATTTAACCTACCCAACTTCCTATCCAACGCATACCCATTAAAAAAAAAAATCTAACTTTTTATTTCTCCACCTTCTCTCTCCTCTCTCCTCTCTCTTTCTATTTCTCCATTAAAACTTAAAAATCTAATTTTTCACTTCTTAAGTATCACCAAATTAAAACTAATATAAAATTATTTTTCTTAAAAATTAAAAGTAAAACTATAAAATTAGAGTTGTTTGGTAGCTTTTTAGAAAAATTTTAGAGAAAATAGAGATCGAAAAAAAGTTTGAACTCACCATTAGATATAAACTTAGATTCACCATTAGAGATAAACTTAGGTTTATATAATTAACTTATAAAAATTCAATTTTTTTTGTTTTATAAAGTTGGAAATGAGTAAATAGAGTATTTTTGTTGTTATTTAACAACATTAATTGTTTTTTTTGTCATAACATCATTAGTTGTTATATAAAGAAAATCGAATACATTTGTGCCGGTTAAAACGAGCAAAAACCCAAATATTTATTGATTATATTGGACATTGTTAGTATTTATTGTTGTTGAATCTTAAGTATTATATTTAATAAGTATGTTTCAAAGATATTTATAAAAAAATATTAAGCATTGTTAATAATTATTGGAAAATAAAATATTAGAAAAAATATTGGACATTGTTAATAAAATATTAAGAAAAATATTGGGCATCATGTTTAATAATTATTATGTTTTTAGTTATATTGGGTATTGTTAGTATTATGTTCAATAAGTATATTTTACTAATCCAATAGTGAGAAAGACCAATCCAAAATCAACGAAAGAAAAAAAAGAGGTGAAAACTTCTTAATATCTATAAAATATATTTTTCAAACAATAGAGACTTTGTTTTATAAACTTGTGTGGTATTATATTGAATTTATGTTGTTTGTTAAACTTATATTGTTTGTCAAACTTATATTGTTTGTTAACTTATGTTTAAAAACTTATGCGGTATTATGTTAGATTTACGTGTTTTAAAATTTATGTAGTATTATGTATTTAAAAACTTATATGATCTTTTATATTGAATTTATGCGTTTTCAAAAAAAAATAGTAATTATGTAAAAGGATACGACTCATACAACTGAGTTACTGGGAAAAAAAATTGTTACAAATGGATACAACTCGCACAACTAAGTAACAGGAAAAAAAAACTTCACATTGTTTTGTCAAACCCGATATCTGACACAACTATCTGACACAGTCAACATGTTATCTGACACAGTCAACTGTAACAATTATATTACAGTTTTGCGCCTAGAAAATAACACACAGTTATATTACAGTTGTGACTCATATGACTTTTGTACATAGTTATATTTTGGCCATTTTTTGATGATTTTCAGTTATATTGTACTTTGTTACAATTTATAGTAGTTGAATCTTAATTATTATGTTTTATAAATATGTTTCAAAGATATTTATAGAAAAATATTTATGAAAAATATAGTTTAACTTATTTTTAATTAGAATGACGATAGAGTTTAGAGAATGTTCATGTCCTTATATAGTTGATTTAACAAAGAAAGTATTTAATATATTTTTTTCATGATTTTTACCTCATGTTATCAAATATACATTTAACTTATTAGTTATGATTGTATCTCAATTAAACAAATTATTTTTATTTATTTTATAATACTACACTACGTAATTATATTAATCATATTCAGTTGTATATACTTTAATAGTCGAATTTGTTATATTTTTGTTACACCTAAAAAACAAAAACAAATCCAATAAATTGACAACTAAATTCTTGATCTATATCCTCATTGTTTTCTAAGTCGTCTTATTCGTGAGGAATAATTGCACATATTTTGTAAGCTGAACTAAAAAAAATTGTATTTGTCTCAACATGCAACACACCTATTATATTTCTACATAACTCCAAAAAATAAAAAAGATCATCATTACTGAAAATACATATTGGTGCTTTAGGTTCAATTCTAACTAAAAATAACTCAAGTTCAATTCGCTCTTTCTTTCATATGCACCCATCTTAGTATGTAAATTTTCCACCAATAAATCGTATGTTATATCTTCCACCGATTCTCTTATTAGAAGAGTATGACAAATTTATTCAATTAGAATCCAAATAATTTCTCCTAATTTCTTTCCATAATGTCCATCATAATCGAAATGTATGATAATGCGCTTATTTCTATTCGATGAACCTTCAAAACATTAAATTCATTTATCATTAGTAAGTTAGTTGTATACATATATGTAAATTACAAGTAGTATTAGTTGTATACTATTACGTAGTTGTACCAGTTGTACTAGTGTTATGTTTAATTCTTAGTTGTATCGGTTATATTCAATTATATAATTCTGAGTTTTTATTCGTTTTTACCGACACAAATTTGTTCGATTTGCTTTACATGAACATTAATATCGTTTAATAACAATCAATAACATCTTATTTCTTCATTTTAAGCTTAATAAAATAATAAAATCAAGTTTTTATAGATTAAATACATAAACCCAAGTTTAACCTAAGTTTATCTCTAATGGTTATAATGAGTTTGAACTTTTTTAAACTTTCATTTTTTCTAAATTTCTACTCAAAATCGATATAACTTCTCCAATTTGATATTTTCACTCTTAGTTTTTAAGCTTAGAAATTTTATAATGAGAAATTTAATAGTTAATATTATATTGATATATTGAAGAAAGAGATAGATAAAGAAAAAGATTGTTGAAAAGTGGGACCCATAACAGTTATTTTTTTTTTCTTTTTCTTTTTGTGTTTTTTTTTTTTAATTTAGTTGGTTAGAGTTGAACTGATTGAAGCGGGTATAAAAAAGGATGTGGGACCCAATTTATTTTATTTTAATTTTTTGATTTAAATAAATAGAAGAGGGGTGTGTAGAAAAAGGAAGGGGGTAAGAGATTTAAAAATAACATTTAAGGGTGTTACAGAAATTGTTCCAATTAAATAAATGATATTATTTTATGATAGCTTTCATATATTTCTCAAAACAAAACCTAATTTTTATTACTAAAAATTCTATTAAACCCAATTTTATGATATTTACATATATGCTCAATATTTACGAGCTTTTGCAGACTATCTAATTCGGTCATCGGATTGTAGGGATAGTTTAAATAACAGATCTAAATAAAAGGATTCAAAACGGGTTTGGGTCGGGCCGTGCTAGTTTCACATTATTATTTTTATCATTTTTTTTTCTAAAAGTAAAAATAAAATAATCCGGTTTTAGTAAAAATTCTGAAATTTTACTAAATTGAAAATAAAATTCATTACTTATTATGTTATTGTTTGTTATTAATTCTTATTGTAAAAACTGGTTAATCTACTATCCTATTAAAACTAAAATACAAATTTTGTGTCTATGACTGTAGCCAAACACCATAAATTTTAAATTTGTATCCAAACAGAAAATTATATTTAATTAATTTTCATTTTTATTTACTTATATTTCTAATTCTAAACTAATCAAATAATGTATCCAAATTTTTAACATATCTTTATCTATATATTTTCTTTCTAAATATAAGGTAATAATTAATTTTTATATAATTTTGTTTTAAAATATACATATTTCGTAGAATTATTTTCAAAACTTTAAATTAACATATTTATTGCATAACTATTAAAATTGAAATAAAACTTTTTATTACTGTTCATGTAATGAAATATCCAAAATATTAAATTTACATCTATAAAATTTTATTTAAATAATTTTTATATATGTTAAATATATTTCTAAATCGTTATAATATTAAAAATATCTAAATATTGATCATATCTTTTTTTTAGTTTTTCTACATATTTACTTTCTAAATTAATAAAAAATTAATTTTAAAATATATATATATACACGATATATTAATTTAGTGTCTGTTAAATATTCATAAATCAATAAATATATTTTAGATTTAGTTTACAAATTAAAAAATAACATGGTATATTCATTCAGTTACTTATAAATTAATATTTAAAACAAAAATAAGATTTGAGGTAGAGTTGAATTTGTTAAAAAGAATTATTGGATGTTAAGGTTTATACATGATGGTTTTTGGATCAGATTTAGATTTTACCTGAAACCCGACTGAGTATTAACCTAACTTGAATAATTTTAGAATATACATGTACGATATACAATATACTCATTCAGTATCTATTAAATATTCGTAAATCAATAATTTTTTAAAAAATCTCATTTAATCAATGAATATATTTTGGATTTAGTTTT
The DNA here is from genome assembly GCA_000411055.1 of Leavenworthia alabamica. NCBI lineage: Eukaryota > Viridiplantae > Streptophyta > Magnoliopsida > Brassicales > Brassicaceae > Leavenworthia > Leavenworthia alabamica. The sequence goes on from KE158231.1 coordinate 20,053, forward strand.
AAAATTAGAAATTAGATTTAGTTTTTTGGTGCAAAATTTAATATTTAGAGTTTTCTAGTATGAAAAAAAAAGAAAATTTAGTATCTATTTATTTTAGATTGGGAGAATTAATAAAATAGATCAAAAATATTATAAAATTAAGAAAATAGGTCAAATCTTTTTAAATTAAATAATTAGACATTTTGAATAAGTTAAAATGTTTTCTGAATTCAAAAACTTTTCAGATAAACTTTTTCGAAAACTGTACTTAAAAACTGTATAATAGCATTATGTAGATAAACTTTTCAAGAACTATGCTAAACAATTATATAATAAAATTAGTTTCTTATAAACTTTGCAAATAAAAATTCTGTCAAACTTTTCAAGAACTATACTAAACAATTATATAATAAAATTAGTTTCTTATAAAAACTGCAAATAAAAATTCTGTAATTAAACTTTTACCGAAAACTGTACTAAACAACTTTTCGTAAAAAAATTTTAGAAAAATTTAGTAAACAATTGTAAATTGATCGATTTTTATAAAAACTTTAAAAAACAATCGTACATTTGTACTTGAAAATCGATTTTACAAAAACTTTATCGAACAACTATACAAAATAAATTTTTTCAAAAACTTTATAAAATAATTATACATTGAAATTGATTTTTACAAAAACTTTATCAAACAACAATACAAAACTAAGTTTTACAATAACTTTATTGAAGAATTATACAAATTAATTTTTACAAAAACTTCATAAACAATTGTACATTGAAATCGATTTTTATATAAACTTAATAAAACAACTGTACATTTGTACATTAAAATTGAATTTTTTCAAAACCATTATCGAACAACTATACAAAATAACTTTTACAAAAATTTTATAAAACAACTATACATTGAAAACAACTTTTACAAAAACTTTATCGAAAACTATACAAAATTAAATTTTACAAAGTATTCTCATGTAACTGTACACTGAAATCAATTATATAAAATTTTTATCTAACAACTATACAAATTAACTTTAATAAAAACTTTATATAACAACGTTACAGTGAAATCGATTTTTACAAAAATATTATTGAAGAATTGTAAAAATTAATTTTTTTATAAAAAATTTATAAAACATGTTTTATATGTACGTTGAAAACAATATTTACAAAAACTTTATCGAACAACGATACAAAATAAAAATTTACAAAATCTTTATTGAAGAATTGTACAAATTAATTTTTACAAAAACTTCATAGAACAATTGTACATTGAAATCAATTTTTACAAAAAATTTAGCGAACAACTATACAAAATTAAATCTTATAAAAGTTTTTTCATGCAACTATATTTAAATCAAATTTTTACAAAAGCTTGATCGAACGACTATACGAAATAACTTTTACAAAAACTATATTAAACTATTGTATATTGAAATCAATTTTTACAAAAAATTTATCAAACAGCTATATAAGTTAACTTTTCAAAAATTATTAAAGCTATACATTAAATCGATTTTGACTAAAAACTTTATCGAACAATTATATTATTAACTGTGTGAAAATAAAATTTCGACAACTGTTCGTAATAACTTTACATGAAAATTATATCAAACAATTGTACAAACATAATGAATATATCTTTGCTTTTTTAGAAAACTGATAGATCTTGTAGAAATTTAACTTATTCAACAAATATCTGAATTTTAACAATGATTTAACTAATATGCTTCATAATATTTTTAAATTTTTTTTTTATTTTTAAGAATTATAAATAAAGGTAATCTTATCTTTAAAAAGTCTATATTTTTAATTCTAAAAACTTTACTCTATTTTTTAATTTCAGTTTTTATTTGTATTTTTTCTCTAATTTTCCGTTTTAGATTTCATCGGATTTGAGATTTTAAACTCAAATTGTCCCCAATCCTTGTATTATTATTCAATTATATGTGTGATTGTATGTCTTGATTAAATTTTTCCTATTAAAAATTATATATTTCTATTATTATTCAATTATAAAAATAAATAAACAATATACTCTATCATGTAAATAGATAGTTAAGATATAATAATAATATTTTTTATCCAAATAATAAATTATATCATATTTATCTAATAGTCTATATAATTAATATTTAATATATTAAAAGTCTAAGTTTCCATCACATAATCTATTATTTAGATTCAAATATTATATATATTTTAAATAACTAAATTTTATAACATAAATAATATTTAAATGATCAAAAAATCATACATAAAAATGTATTAATTTAGTTTTTATATATTTTACTCTATTTTAATTTTAATATTACAAAAGATACAAATAATAATAAAATAAAAAGTAATAACAAAAATTA
>KE158232.1:2676-17422 GCA_000411055.1 Leavenworthia alabamica
GTTGGTATTGTGAACAAAAAGAATAAAACTGCTAATGTGAAGACCCACAATGTGAAGAATCACCTTTGGGTATTTGTCAATGCACTGATTGACAATCCTGCTTTTGATTCTCAAACAAAAGAAACACTGACTCTTAGACAGAGCAGTTTTGGGTCGAAGTGTGAACTTTCAGAAGATATTCTGAAGAAAGGTATGTTGTGCCTTGACCTATCTTTTTAGATTAGTGATGTAACTGGTTTTTAGAAGAGATCTTAATCTGTTTTCTATAAAAAATTTGTTTGTAGTGGCGAAATCTGGCGTAGTGGAGAATTTGCTTTCATGGGCCACTTTCAAGCAGAGCAAAGAACTAAAGAAAAGTGATGGAGCCAAAACAGGGAGGGTTCAAGTTGAGAAGTTAGAAGATGCAAATGAAGCTGGAGGGAAGAACTCTAACCTGTGTACGCTGATTTTAACTGAAGGAGATTCGGCTAAAGCTCTAGCTGTAAGTGGTTTTGCTCTATAGTTAGTATGCTTTTACCATTCTTTATTTACCTCAACACTCTTAATACTTAATCATGGTCAGATGGCGGGGATGTCTGTCGTGGGTCGTGACCATTACGGTGTGTTTCCACTTAGAGGAAAGTTGCTGAATGTAAGGGAAGCAAGCACCACTCAGATTACAAACAACAAGGAAATCGAGAACATCAAGAAGATTCTTGGGCTAAAACAAAATATGAAGTACGAGAATGTCAATTCACTGAGATATGGTCATATGATGATCATGACTGATCAAGTAAGTTTACAGTCTACTTCCTATAGTTACCCTCACTGCATGACTGATATAGTCATTTGATGAAATCTCTTTTTACATTTTGTAGTTTTTGACGAAAAAATTATACTGTAATTTTACGATTTCGGATAGAAAAATGTTGTTCCGTTATTTTATGATTTTTGATAGAAAAATGTTATTCCATGATTTTACGGTTTTTGATGCAAAACAGTTATTCTATGATTTACGATTTTTTACGGAAAAATATTATTCAGTGATTTTACAGTTTTTGAGAAAAATATTTTCTGTGATTTTATAAATTTTGACAGAAAAATGTTATTCCATAATTTTACGGTTTCTGACGAAAAAATATTATTTCCTGATTTATGATTTTTGACCAAAAAATGTTATTCCGTGATTTTACAGTTTTTGACAGAAAACTATTATTCTATGATTTATGGTTTTTGACGAAAAAATGTTATTCCCTGATTTTACAGTTTTTGACGAAAAATGTTTTCCGTGATTTTGTAGTTTTTGAGGGGAAAAATGTTATTCCATGATTTACGGTTTTAACGGAAAAAATATTATTCTCTTATTTACGTTTGTTGACCAAAAAAATGTTAATCCATGATTTTGAAGTTTTTGACGGAAAAATGTTACCCTGTGATTGATTTTATGATTTTTGACGGAAAAATATTATTCCGTGATTTTACAGTTTTTGATGAAAAAATGTTATTACGTGATTTTAGGATTTTTTTTGGAAAAATGTTATTATGTGATTTTACAGTTTTTGTCAAAAAAATATTTTTCCATGACTATATAGATTTTAACAGAAAATGTTATCCGTGATTTTAAAATTTTTGACGGAAAATATTTTTCGTGATTTTGTATTTTTTATGGAAAATGTTATTCTGTAATTTTAAGGTTTTTGATGGTAAAATATTAATCCGTGATTTTATGGTTTATGACGAAAAAATATTATTCCGTGATTTTACGGTTTTTGGCAAAAAAATATTATAATATGTTATATATTGTTTTTGACGAAAAATTGTTATTCCGTGATTTTACAGTTTTTAACAAAAAAATATTATTCTTTAATTTTACGGTTTTTAACGGGAAAATAAATTTAAAATTTGATAGGAAAATAAATAAAAGTGATAGAATAAAATCAAGGTCAACCTTTTTAAACCCTGAATTAAAAGGGTCCAACCCTATATACACCCTTAATTTTAAACTAAAGAATATAGGGTTTAGGGTTGACATTAATTTTCAGGGTTAGGGCTAACCCTGAAATTTTAAGCCCATTTTAACATCCCTAGTTTCTGGTGTCACCATTGTTAGAGCAGGGAGAAAGCTTGGAATGAGGAGAGACAGAAGGGTTGTGGTTCAAGGATTGTGTGGTAAGTCTTGTTCTCACGGTGGCATCGTGGTGCTTCAGCGGTGGTGGTTCAGGTGTGATCGCCAGAATTTATGTCATCGTCGGCATTTATCTCGAACGTCATCGGCATCTCCGTATTCGTAGGGACAGTTTGCGATGCAGGCCCGGCCCATTGTTGTATAAGGTCCAAGGGCAAAAAAAAAAATTAGCCTTAACATATTATTTTTGGGCCCCTAAAATTTTTTTTTTAACATTAAATACCAAACAAAAAAATTTTAGCCCATGGGCGGTGGCCCATTTGCCACCCCTATTGGATTGGGCCTGTTGCGATGGTTAAGTTAAAAGTAACTTAATGTATTTATATATATTATTAGTTTAAATCTCTAATTAGAAAAAAAAATGAGGTTAATTAAGAAAATAATTTAGAATTCTCGAGAAATTTGTTTATCGGTGATTTTATTTATTTACGTTTATGTCCTTTTTTGAATATCATTTGATATTTTATTTGATAAACTGAACGAAAATCATTTATATTTTTTGTTTAATTATCATTCTTTGGAAAAAAGTGAATCACCAAAACAATTAGATTGTAGAAAAAAAAAGATGGATATTACAATATATAACTAACTATTAGTTTAAATGTGAATTAATATCATTTTATTATTAGCATTCTACTTAATTTCTCATAAGCATGTGTTACTTAACAATATACACATCATATCAAAATATCACTAAGAGTGATTTGGTTGAAAAAGGGCATTAGCGGGCAAATTGCGACCTATTTAGTGTCCGTTTGGTTGTTCATTTTATATTTCATCCAAATGATTCATTTCAATAGTTAATTTGAATATTTTTTATTTTAGTTAATTTTTTGTTTTTAATGTAAACCATTTGGAAGGATATAGAAATTAATATTTGTTTTGTAATAAAAGTTTAGATGAGTTAAGTGAAAATAGTAAAATTTATAATATATATTTTCAAATGAAAAAATCTCAATTTATTGATAGAAAAACAGTGATCGCGAAGTCACGACGAGGAAGAGACGATGACGGTATAGAGTTATTGAGTTGTTTATGGCTTAGTTTCGTGTTGACTTTTGTTTGTTGGCTTAGGGTGTTTAGAGATTATAAGTTTTGAACGTATGTTTGTTATGATATGTTATTTTATTTATTAAATGATATTAGATTAGTTTCTGGGAATGAAATGTTTTACAAATAAAATTTTTTTTGAATAAAGTAATTATAATTAGAAAATTACAGTAAATGACAAATTTATATAAATAAAAAATTACTATAAATGGAATAATGGAAATGTTTTATAACATATTGCATGATTCTCTTTGCTTAATGATTTATTTTATTGAATATACATTAGATTTGACACTGAATTTATATAAACGTAATTTATCTAAACCACAATAATTCATAGATTATTCAATTGGTTTTTGTGTATTTGGTCTTTACTATATTCAATTCATAGATTACCATTTTTTGCACTCCTTACATATTCCTCTGTTTTTTTTTTGACAATCCTCTGTTTTTTTTTTGCATCTACATAATTTTGAATGATTTAACCATTTTCTCCTTTTTATAATTTTTTGTTTCATATCATGAATAAAAAAAAATTGTAAGTTTGTGTGAAAATTTATTTCATATCATAAATAAAATTATTATGGATAAAATACTGTAAGTTACATGGATAAAAATTGGGTAAATATAGTCTATGATAAATTTTATGGACCAAGATTTATTCATATTGTAAACTAAATTAAAATAATGGAATAAATCAGGCTTGCTAGTTTGTGGACAAAATAAAATATATATAAGTGAATGGTTAATAACTTAATATGCATTTCTCTATATAAATATATTTACAATAGTAAATAAGTTTATAATCTATTACACAGCCTACTAGAGATATATATATATATAGTAAGTCTTACATGGTAATTATATTCAAACACACAGACACAAATAAAGATAGTTTCATAACCTTTATAAAATAAGATTTGTAGACTTTGAGCAGTACTAAGTAGAGACCAGATTCTAATCCAATTTTTGCTCATGAAGCTGCATAAAATTAAAATTAAAAAAATTAGATCATAATAAACTTTGTTATATAAAAAAAAAAAATTATAACTTACCAAAGGGTACATGTAGGATAAAATGAGAGATGGAGCTTTAAGGGTTTCTTGTCTAGCAAACTTGCCATATCCTTGGTTACCCCATTTGGTTCCCCATGAATTTTGAAACTCAAAATAATGAACTCCATCTTTAGTCCCAATTCCAGTCAACAATACCATATGTTCTTCTGGGTTTTTCTCATATTTGGTAATACCAAAAAAAATCACATCCTAACAAAATTTAAGAACCATTAAATGATCTTAAAATATTAGTTTAGTTTTTATGTTTTGTCCTAACCTTTTTTTCTTCGTCCCTGTATGCCTTAGAAACTATTATCTTAACAACTACAGGTCCTTTTTTGTTCAGATAATCAATAATCTCTGTTTCATTTACTTCATTTTCTTCTTTAATGTCTTTGATCTTGAAAACTTTTCTATTCTGAAAATATAAAAAGAATAAATTAAATTCTAATTAATAATCATTAGATTACATTTTATAAAAAAAACAGAATAATAGTTATAAATTGCAACCAACCTTTATTTTGCTGCATGTATCTTTTGACTGTAAACATTTACAGTCTTCCTCCAAAATTAAACCATCTTCTTTCAAGAATCTAATCACAACTCCCATCTTACCATATTTGAGAAATCCTTCATTGGTTTTTTCCTCAATATTTTCAAACAAATGATTTGCAGATAATTTATAAAGTTTTTGAACTTTATCATGTAAATAAAGATGGGCAGCAATCATATTTTTCAAAGATATGGTCCAACAAGAACCTAGAAATTAATATCACAACACTCAATCATTAATCTTGGCAGAATTAAAATGAACCAACACTCAACTTTTTTATTTTGAAATTTTTTTGCTAATTACTTTAGCAAAGAAAAAAAACAAAATTATTCTAGTTATTACATTTAAATATAAGTGTTAAAAAACAAAATTTACCTCTATCTCCTTGGTTAGTGACTCTGGTAAAAAGATCTTTACCATCCTTTAAATTTCTCAAACTCATATTAAATTTGCATCCAAGAGGTAAATCCTAAAAAAAAAAATTACATAGAAAGTTAAGTTAGAAAATTATATATAAACAACAAATAAAACAATCTTGATAAAAAAATAACAAAAAGAAGTTATACATACACTTGGAAGCTCAGCTGGTGGCACATCCATTGCCTTCATTTTTCCTTTGTTTTTTCTTCTATCACTCATTTTATGTTCACTTAAAAATTAATGTTTATAAGATAAGAACAGAGAAAAAGAAGAAGAAGAAGAAATTGAGATTTGAGAAGAAGAAATGAGGTTGATATATATTCTTAGAAATGTGGAGAGGGGCTATGTCATGCATGTTTCTAAAATATAGAAATATTGAGTTTTAATGTTTATAAAAATAGCTATAACATTTTTTTTTTATTCCAAACAATATTGGTATGTCAAAATTTGAACGTAAAATATTGTAAACCGTCATCAACTCATCAAGTGCCACTGTAGTGTTTGTTACTGATAATATTAATGTAATCATAACTTCAGTCTACAAAACTAGTATGGCAATACGTAAATATATCAATGCATTTTATTTATATAGAAGATATTAATAAACAAACTAAAATTGTTATGATATAGCAAATGAACGTTTCATTATGATACTAATAGTATAAACTACAGCATATATAGCAACTAGATAATTGGTGTATAACACAAAGTTACTTTATAGTATATCCAAAATTGTCTAAAAGGAGGAAAAAAAAAACTCGAAATGTCACCATATTAATTAAGATGGTTATTAAATTTAATGTAGCTAATATAAACACACACAATATAATATATATTTATATTTAAATGAGACTATCCCTTGACATCTATATGCATAAAATATTTTTAAATCATATAAAATGACTTTAAAAATCCAAGAGAAACAAAATTCATGCATACCAGCCTACATAACTCAATGTATGAGATTTATATGCATAAATTATTTACTATCCTCAACTATGTAATATATCATGTGATAAGTAAAATATATATCTACTTTATAAAAAAAAATTAGGGCAATTTTCTTAAATACCACTAAATTTAGTTTATATTTCATAAATACCACTAAAATTGATTTAAGACAAAATTACCACTTAATAATTTAATTAAATTAGAAATTTAAATTTATTTTAAGAAAATTATATAAATCCTAAACAATACATACTAAATTCAAACACTATATATTAAACCCTAACCTTAAATATTAAATTCTAATCTCTAACTCAAAATTTTAAACCCTAAATAATAAATACTAAACCCAAACACTAAATACTAAACCCTAACCATAAATACTAAACTCTAACCCCTAAATTATAAATATTAAACATTAAATAAAAAATATACTTTTTATAAAAAAAATTATAACTTTAATAAAAATATATTGTTAATAAAAAATGATATTCTTGTCCAAATAAAAATTAATGTAATTTTTTCCAATAAAATATATTTGATGGTATTAGAGGGATTACTCAAAAAAGTATTTCTACTTATAATTTACTTTTAGAGAAAACAAAATATTTTATTTTTTTGTATTGTAATTTACTAAATTAAAGTATTATAATTTTAAAAATTCATAGCATAGTTTAAAGGCAATTCTCTTAAATAAGATTAAATATAATTTTTATTCTAAAAATAAAAATACCAATAAAATTAGTTTTGAAAAAAATTATCATCCAATAATTCAATTATATTAGAATTTATATTCTATTTTGAGAAAATTGCATAAACTCTAAACAATAAATAGTAAACACAAACACTAAACACCTAATTCTAACCTTAAATAGTAAATCTTAATCTCTAAATTAAAGTTTCAAACCCTAAACAATAAATCAAAATTTTAAATCCTAAACTATAAAAACAAAATTCAAATACTAAATATAATTCTAAAATTAAATTAAAAATATAATTTTAATAAAAACAATATTTATATCTAATTAAAAAATTAATGTAAATTTATCTAATGAACTAGTATTGATGGTGCTAAAAAAGAATATATTTAGTTTAGTTTTAAAGCTTATAAACATATAATAAAAGCTACACTATTTTTCTTATTTTCTCTTATAGTCTTAGTTAGAAATTTGTAAACCGTCATTACTTGTGTGTTTAATTTAAAAGCAACGTTAAAGTCAACTCATGAGGACCAATACGAGGTTGGTAATGTAATAATTAATATAAGAAAATGTCCAAAAGGGAAAGATTCTGATTCAGTCTACAAAAACGTTAATGGTGGACCCCACAAGATCACACGTAAATATCAATGCTTTTTATTTTTTTACTCATCAAATATTCTTTATTTATTTATTTTTATTACAACAGCATACTATTGACCATATTTATTTTTATTACAACATCGTTCCTTTTGTTAGCTTAATATAATTTGTAAATTTTCTAGTTTTGTATGTTCGGTTTGTTCCGTTTAAGTCTTTCAGTTTTTTTTTTCTTTTTTGGTTTGTGTAATTTTTAAAAATTAGTTTTGAAGTAAAACTGGAAAAATTATCGGTTTGTTCAATTTAGTTTTCTGTTTATTCGGTTTGGTTTTGGATTAAAAATATTTACGAATTCAATCCGATTATTCTAAATAAATCGAATAAATCTAAAAATTCACCTTTTTTATTTTGATTTTTTTGATTTATTCGGTTTAATTTACAACGACTAACTCTATTAACTCAAAACGAAATATAATTTTTTACAATTATTCGGTTAACCAAAAAACCAAATATTAATTCAAACCGAACCAAATCAAACCGAAAAATAAACTAAAAATAAAAAATATTCTGATAAGTTTACTTACATGAAACCAAATACAATCCAAAACCGATCTAATAAAAAATATTATGATCGGTTAATTATGATTCTTTAAAAAAATGCAGTGTTAAAAGAAATTTTCATTTTGAAAAGTTATATTCACCTAACATATATAATCAGACAAAAGTATTCGACAAATATAATAAATAACCAACGAATACATACATTTAAATAACCAACAAAAATATTTTAAAGCATAAAGACAAAAAACTATTCTTAGGTTCTCATAAAGAAAAAAAATAATCCAAGTAAACTATATTATTAATATGCATGGTAGCTAATATAAACACACATACAATATATATATATATATATATATATATCACACAAAATATATTTATTTGGAGACCTTGGATGACTAAACGCAAATTAAATTTTCATTTGATTATGTGGAACTACACTCCTGAATGCAAATGTTAAAAAAAAGTAGACCTTGCTAAAAAAATTGTCTAATAATCTGTTATGGTTGAACCTATTTATATTATTTATTACACTAAATATCAAAATAATATTAGTTAAATATATATTTTTAAATTAATTATTTTTTGAATAAGTATTAAATAAAAATTTAAATTAAATATTAAACAAAAATTCTAATAATCTATTATGGTTTATCCTATTTATATTATTTATTACACTAAATATAAATAAGAAAAATAAATTAATTATTTTTTAATTTTTAAATCTCTTAAATATATATAATATAATTTGTTTAGATCACTTAAACATTATAATATTTTACATAATATTTATTTAAATAATTTTTAAATTTAAATTAAATTCAAAAATATATATTGATAAATACACTATTTTAAGATATATAACTAATTCTTATAACTATTAAATAAATAAATATTATTATTAGAAAATATAAAAAATACAAAATATAAATATATTTATTTTTATAAAATATATATATTTATACAATAGTAGATGAAGATTACTACTTAATTTATCATAATTATTTTAACTACTATTAGTATCGATTATCATTATGTTTTGGTTATATTTATAGAAATTTGATTAAATTTTATTTAACCAAATTTTAAATTTTTTATATACGGTATATATAATATGATCTTAATCTAAACCGAATATGAACCAAATAATCAAATATTTTAAACTGATAATAAATGATCTTAATCTAAACCGAATATGAACCAAATAATCAAATATTTTAAACTGATAATAAATTATCATATTTAAATTATCTTTCAAAACGTCTGATGAATATAATCAAAATTTTTAATCTATTTTATATATCCGTTAATTGGACTCTTAATTTTATATTATTCGAATCTGTATCAGCAAAATTCATAAATTTATAGTATAAAAAATAGACCGGACCGGGCCTCTATTAGCCGAAGCGTGTGTCAATATATTATATATAGATAATGCAGAATGTTCATAGTCTTGTGTTTGGGCAACCTGATTCAGCGTGTCGACATGTCATATTTAGTGTAATATCTTCTTTTATAAAATTAAAACATTCAATTCCATTGTCATATGTAATAATTCCATTGATTTTTTTTTTTATAAAAAAACTAAAACATTCCATTGTCATATGTAATAATTCCATTGTCAGATATATATAAATTTAAATTAAATTCAAAAATTTATATTGATAAATACACTATTATAAGATATATAACTAATTCTTATAACTATTAAATAAATAAATATTATTACTAGAAAATATAAATATATTTATTTTTATAATATATATATTTATACAATAATATGTTCAGATTACCACTTAATTTATCATAATTATTTTAACTACTATTAGTATTGATTATCATTATGTTTTTGGTTTTATTTATAGAAATTTGATCAAATTTTATTTAACCAAATTTTAAATTTTTTATATATTTTATATATGGTATATATAATATAATCTTAACCTAAACCGAATAAGAACCAAATAATCAAATATTTTAAACTGATAATAAACTATCATATTTAAATTATATGAATTAAAAATATCTGATGAATATGATCAAAATTAAAATTTTTAATCTATTTCGTATATATGTTAATTAGACTCATAATTTTATATTATTTGGATATGTATCAGCAAGACTATTAAATTTAACTACATTGTAAACTACCAATACACTGAAAAAATAAACAATTTTAAAACACACTAATTTCACTTTAATATATATATATTAAACAATATATTTATACAAGTTAATTAAAATATATATTTTAAATATATTTTTCCATGATACTAATCTAGGTTGATATATCAGTTTGAAATTTATTTCAACAACCATTTCTGATTTTTTTAAAAACTGGAACATTAATTTAAGAATAATATTATTGAACAACTTCGTTTCTTGAATTGTCGCTCGCTCAAATAGGCAATAATAGTCATTTAAAAAAATAGACCGGACCGGGCCTTTATTAGCCGAAGCTATGCAAGCCATTGCTTGCGGCCGTGTGTTCATAGTCTTGTGGTTGGGCAACCTGGTTCAGCGTGTCGACATTTCATATTTAGTGTAATATCTTCTTTTATAAAATTAAAACATTCCATTGTCATATGTAATAATTCCATTGTCAGGTTCCGTTTTGTTCATGACGTAATAAAACTAAGATACATGGAAGCTATTACCTTTTATTCCTCTCTTCTGCGGAAACCCATTATTGTTGTCTTGTTGACCTAAAAAAGGAAACTCTAGTTGTCTGTATATGTATCTCTAAGTGTATTATTAGTGTTGGTTAAACTGACCGGGTTGTTCGAATCAACAAAACTTAAAATATTTTGGATCCATATTAATCGAATATATTGAATCAATTAATTGGTATAATTTTATTTCTAATTTGGATTTTAAATCATATCGATTTAAAATCATCAATTTATTCGGTTTATTTAGGTTTTTAGTATTATTCGAATTAAAAATTTTTTTTTGAGTTAAAATTATATAAGTTTGATAAAATATATAGATTCAGTGGCGGAGGGAGAGAGATAACAGGGGTGTCCACTGACACACATGACTTTTTTTTTTTTATATATAACTAAAATTTTATACTTTTCTATCCTAATTAAAGGATTCTTTCAATTCATTTTTTTTAAACCATAAACTCACAAAATTTAATTTAAGTTTTACTAAATTAACTAACCCAATTATCGATTATTCTTTTTTCTATCGTTTTTTTTTTTACTTTTTTCTCTCTATTATTTTCTTTTCATTTTTATTAATTTATAATTCAACTTTAATTTCTATTTTCAAAGTTGAGTTTATACTTTCAAATTAAAACTTATATTACTATATATCATTAAATTTTATCAATTTTATAAAAATCTTATTGATGAAAACTTAGTGTGTTTTTTTTTTAAAATCTACATAATTGATTTGCAATATAGAATAATATTAACTGTTTTTAGGTTAAAAATAATTATGTTCTTTATGTTTAATTTTATTTTGAAATATCGTTTTTTGATACTATAGTAATTGAAATAGTAACAAAATTTTTTATAACATGAATACGTTTTTTGAAATGATTATTTATAATATACGTTTTGTCTTTTAGAAAATTTATATATTTTAAAAAGAAAAAAATATGACACCTATTAATGAAGACCTCAAATCAGCCAACAACATATTGGTTGAATTTGGACCACACCTTACTCGGAAACTCACATATTTCGACCAATGTGAACTCAAAGATGGTTTTAGGGAAGATGAAGAAGAAACAATCAACGAGGTAAAATTCTATGGATTCTCAACTCAATATGACAGCTCTGAGATTTTGAATCAGGTCAAGAGCTTTTCAGAATCGGAAGATATGAATTTTACAATACTGGTGAGTCTAAACTTATCCGGTTTAGACCTACATGCATTGATTGAGTCATTACGGTCGAACCAGAAGGAAATTGGCTGCAAACCNTTTTAAAGTTGAGTTTATACTTTCAAAATAAAATTTTATTACTATATTCATTAAATTTTATCAATTTTATAAAAATCTTGTTGATGAAAACGTAGTGTATATTTTTTTATAAATCTACATAATTGATTTGTAATATAGAATAATATCAATTGTTTTTAGGTTAAAAATAATCATGTACTTTATGTTTAATTTTATTTTGAAATATCGTTATTTAATACTATAGTAAATGAAATAGTAACAAAAAAATTTATAACATAATTACGTTCAAAAATTCATTTTAAAATGATTATTTATAATAGATATTTTTAACTTTTTTTATAGTAAATTTATATATTTTGAAAAGAAAAACAATATGACACCTATAGATACGAATCCTAGTTCCGCCACTGTATAGATTAAATATATTTCTTGATCGATTAATATGAAAAACATTTGTATTGATCCAATCAGATTAAAAGTTGATCTGAACAATTAATCTGAGATTTTTTTTATTTAATTGATGAATTTTAATATTTTTAAACAATTTGATTATCAAATAATCTGATCCGTTTAATCCGATTGCTAAGATGGTGTATTATTTTATTTTACTTTTTTATTTTAAAAAATTAAAAATATTAATTAGTAAATAAATTATTTTTTATTTCATATGCTGTGAAAAAAAAAACTAACTTGATTAAAAATTAAATTAAAAATATTTAATTTATATTACATATTTATAAAATTAATTTGTATAAAATAAAAAATTAAATTAAAATTATTTAATTATAGTATATAACAATTAAAATAAACTTTATAAATAAAAATTAAGTTAAAAAAATTTAATTCTAGTATATATTTATAAAAATAATTCGTACAAAATAAAAAATTAAATTAAAATTATTTAATTATAGTATATAACAATTAAAATAATCTTTATAAATAAAAAATAAGTTAAAAAAATTTAGTTATAGTATATATTTATAAAAATAATTCGTACAAAATTAAAAATGAAATTAAAAATATTTAATTATGGTACACAATAATTAAAAATTAATCGTTATAAATGAAAAATAGATTAAAAATATTTAATTTATGGTACATATTTATAAAAATAATTCCTGTAAAATAAGAAATTAAATATATTTAGTTATAGTACGTAATAATTAAAAATAATTGTTATAAATAAAAGTTAAATTTAAAAAAATTTAATTACAGTACATATTTATAAAAATAATTCGTACAAAATAAGAAATTAATTAAAAATATTTCATTATACTACATACAATTAAAAAAATAATTATTATAAATAAAAAATTTAATTAATGGTAAATTTTATTAAAATTATTTGTACAAAATAAAAAACTAAATTAAATATATTTGTTTATGATATATAATAATTAAAAAATAATTGCTATTATTAAATTAAATTAAAATACTTAATTATGGTTATAAAAATAATTCGTGTTAAAAAAATATCTTGAGACAAAGATTATTTTCTAAATTAAAAAGAATCAATTAATGAATAAAAATAAGACTATAGTTAATATTTTTTCGAGAAAAAAATAAAGATGATTACTGTAAAAAATATATACTTTATGTCTAGGATTAGTTTTCTGCTGTAAAAACCTATACTTTATGAGCATGATTAGAGTTTTTGAAAAAAAATTCAAGCAATTAATAAAATTCTCTATTATCTCTCATTAATATACGTACTGGTAAAAAATGATTAATTATTACACTAAAATATTAAAGAGAAATCTATAACGTTTACTTTAAAATTGTATAGAAAATCTAAAATTACAAGAAATAAAATTTTAACACCAGTTATCAACATTGATGTAAACAAATTTCTATTCAATGAAACTGCATGTTAAATTTTAATCAATTTTTTACTAATGTTTTTTTTTGCTTTTTTAAATGAAATATTCTTTTTTTTAGAAAACCTATTTCAAAATTTTATTTTATTTCAGTTATTAGTTTCTCAATCGATCATCATAGTGTCCTATTAAAAAAACAGTAAAAAATAAGAATTTTTTGAAAATATACGAAGAGAATATTGGGCCACATGAGCCTAGTTTTGAAAATGTTCCCTAACAAAGATTTTTTGGGCTTGATTTGGGCCCAAAAAATAAGAATTTTTTATTGCTGTCAAAAAACTAGATTGGCCCAACTCTTAAAACCCCTTATGGCTGTCATATTGTTACACGCCAATTCTAGAGTTAAGGGTGCACTGCAGTTCAATGATACCAAAAAATTAACTTGTAAAATTTTTAAATTATGATCCTTAAAACAATTTAAACAACAAAGATAGATAAAATAAGAATTTGAAGATGTCTTAAAACACCAAACAAACAATAATAAAGCATATAGTTAAAACTATTACAATTCTTAGATGAATAGCAAAGAATATGTTTAACTATAGTATTAGATAGAAGATTGCTCTTGCTCTCAGAAGCTGGGAATATCAAATGAAAAAACAAACATTAATCATCATCAAAATACAAATGCAAAATAATATTTTTATGTATAATAAAACTATAGTATATAAAGATAATTGAATGAGTACCTTTTCACTCAGGTTTCAATAGGCAATAGGTACAAGTGGGTGGTTCATGATAATGATACCAAACCTGAGCTTGAAAAAATCTAGGTTTATCATTGCAACGTTCTTTAACTTGAGAGGTAATGAAAAGCATCTTGCCACAACCAGGACTATAACAAGAATTGGCTTTGTGAACCTTGATAACTTCATATTCTGTACCCTATATTTTTGTCAACAAAAAAAAA
>KE158234.1:4636-19890 GCA_000411055.1 Leavenworthia alabamica
CTGAAGGATCTAGGTCAAAGAATGAAGATAATGCAGAGTTACAGAAGATGGAAGACAAAGGAGAAAAAAGGATCAAGACGAGCTAAGCTCGTAGCTCTGATACCATAACAGAGAAATGGAATAAAATCATTTTCTTCATTAGTTAAAAATGAGATTACAAATACAGTATTTATACCTGTATTCTGTACACATAAATGAAGCTATACATGACTAAAGTTTGTACACATAATTAATGAATGTACAATATGAATATATCTTGATAACATTAATGAAGAATAAAAGAGAAAATTTTATAATTTTTTAAATAAATGTGAAAAACCTAAATCTACTTATATTATAAAACAGAAAAAGTAAATTATATTTTTGATTGGAACTTTATGGAAAATAATTTTGCAGTAAAAATACTATATACAATTCAGATACAAATGTCAGAACCAATTGGAAATAAGGTTCTTGAGAATAAGGTTTAAAATAATAACAGTTAATTCTTTTGGTCAACACAGTTCTTTGTGTGTTATTATTAAATATAGTAATTATTATTATTATTGTATGTTTGTATGTAGAAATCCCATTCACGTTTGGAACTGTTAATTTTAATTTGCTTTTTTTTTTTTTTTTTTAAACTTATTTAAATGCATGGATTAAATTATGGATTCGCTATGTAACGACAACTTACAATATGATAAATTGACAATTAACGCTTGTTTTGCTTGAAATAACCAAACATAAGTCTTCTCCCAAGAGACACGATAACGGATGTTTCGCTTTAATTTAGGACCAAACATAACCCTTTATAAATTTTTGCAATTGGATTTTTTTTTAACACAAATATATTTATCTTACTTTTAGATCAGTCTGGGCCAACGGTTCGGGTCAATCGGTTCGGGTTGTACCGACCCGAATACAATCAATTCGGAAATAAGCATAACCTGACCATTAAACCGATCGGCACTGATTTATAATTATTTCGATTCTCGGGTTATTTAGATCGGTACTTGATAACTGATTGTAAACCGAATTAAATCTGTATAATTTGATTTAATATTATAAATCATCGGGTATCTCTTTTAAACCAGGTCAATTCGTATAATTTACTGGTTTAATAGAAAACCAACCAGATTTAACCTAATATTTCACTTAAACTCACATGTTTTTAAAACACTAAGAAAAAAAACTCCCGAGGCGACGAAGAACTTGACGAATGAGTTCTTGTTGCTCCTAAATCGATCAAACTGTTGCTCATTAATTTCTCTACACGACAATAACCACTCATCAAGAAATTCAATCGAATCTTTAAAGACTCAATCGAAAAAAAATCACTGTAAGAGCAAACCCTAATTTCGTTTTTTGTTGTTGTTTTTTTTTAATTTCTAAGTAGATAAGAGGTTATTTATGTGTTATTTAACGATTTTATGTGTTAGATTAAACTTTCTATGGTTTGATTTTGACGAATTTTAGTTTTAGAAAGTATAAACCCTAATCTGGATTTTTATTATAGGGCTTTTGGAATATAATTAGTTTAAATGTTGATTTGTTGATATTTAGTTATGATTTAATGTTAGATACTTAGATTAGATTTTATAATTTATGCTTTATACGGTTGGATGTAATGTTGATATTTTGTTTTGGTATTCGTTGATATTTTTAACTTGTCTCTGGTTTGTTAATTAGTTAGCAAGTTAGCATTGTAAATTTAACTTGTGTAAATTGTGATTGTTACGTTTTTTATAGGATGGCTTCTCAAGCAGTAGATGGAGAAGAACCAATTCCCATATCACACAGGAAACAAGAGGAAAAAAACAGCTACGGATCCTTCTCTACCACCAAAACCGAAGAAGGTAAATCCTAAACGAGCAGAGTGTTGGAAGCATTTCATTCAAAAGGTAGATAATCATTCTACATGCAACTGTAGGTACTGTGGTTTAGAGATAGGTTGTGATTCAAAAATTTCTGGAACTAGTTCAATGAAAAACCATATTCTTATGTGTAAGTTATTAAAAGATTTTGATGAAAGAAAAAAACAACAAATGCTTAGTGTGGATAATGGTGGTAATATGAAGGTTGTTAGGTATGATCCTGAATTATTTAGAAGAGCAGTGAATAAGTTAGTTTTAGTGAATGAACTTCCATTCTCTTTTGTGGAATCAGAGGGATGGAAGAGGTTTTGTTATGATATCTTGCCTCTGTACAAGACTTTCTCTAAGAGGATTTGTGCTAGAGATGTTGCTGCAATGTATATTGAAGAGAAAGCTGTATTGAAAGAGCTGTTTGGAGCCCATAAGCAGAATATATCACTCACCACAGATATTTGGGTGTATCCTACAACCTCATATAATTACATGGTAGTCACGAATCACTGGGTAGATGCAAACTGGGTTATGCAAAAAAGGATTCTCTCCTTTAAGGTCATCACATATCATAAAGGAGAGACAATAGCTGGTTAGTTGATTGATATAAGATTATATTAGCAACCTATGCTTTTGTAATGGGTACTTGTGGCTGTTGGAGACATACTACCAGAAGTATACATTACATCAATCATATGAGTAGAAGAATTCTTTTTGTATATGATGAAACATGTTGTTTATGTTCATTGTAACCTCAAAACTATGTTAAAACTTTGTTAAACTCAATTTTTTGTATAAAAACAGGTTGTTAATGGTAATCGGTTCAGTTGTTCCGATTAAACATTTTGAACAAAAATTTTTGGAATGTTTAATTACAGCTGATGCCGACCCAATTAAAATTCTACCAAACCGTTTAAACCGATTTTCTATTTCGGTTTAATTGGAAATAAAATTGATTTCCTAACAAACCGAATTTCCGTTTAAACCGAACCGTATAAGCCGTTTAACCCGTACGCCCAGGGTGACTTTTAGATATTGACTGTATTTTGTATTACATGTGATTAACGTTTGGTGGTTCACATAACTTTTAAAAGTTAACTGATTTTCAGTAATTTATTTTTAGATTAATTATCAAGAGAATATGAACCAAATCCATAATTATTTAGGATTTGAAATCATAATATATAATAATTTATTTTTTAGAAAATTTTATGTTAAGATTTAGCAAATCAAGGATCAGTCCACCATATATGGTATCTAATAATTGAGAATATGAGACTGTTAAAATGAATTTTAGAAATGACTCATTGAAAATCTTACAAATATCGTAGATATTAAATTCCACTCACTTCATGCAATTTTCATTTATTTAAATTCTTTTCTTTTTTCTCTTTCACTTTAGCGTTAGAGAATTTCTGAGACATCCTCGGAACTCTCAACTGAAAAATCAGATGGACTGTAAAACCCAGAAATATGTTAGAACACAAAACGATATGTTTCCATAGTACGAAACACACTGTTTTAACTTTTATTAGAAATCTCAAGAAAATATTTTTACACACTCTCACTTGGAATTACACAAACCTGAGACCAATAGATTTCTAATCTAACACTATGAACTCTCACAAGCTCACTGTTACTAGAGTAAACGCTATTCTCTCTCACAACAAGAAAACAAAGAATCTCTCTAGCTCTCTTTTTCTTGTACTTGAACGGCAGACCTTCTAAGCTCTTCCTCTCTATGCTTTTATAGTTTACAATCCCTAGGAAGCCTTCTAGGTCGTTCTCCAAGATTTAGGTAAAATATTGTTAGAATATTCCATAGAATTTTTTTTAAATATCATATTTTTATCTTCCTAACAAATAAGATATTCTCTATTCCGAATATCTCTGAGTTATTAGTTCATCCATATCAGTATTTTTGTTAAGTTAATTCCACATCATCAATTAACTTTTCAATCTTTTTATTTATCGAAAACATTGATCCCGTTCAAAACAGATAATGTGTTGTTCCAACAAGTTGTGTCTTTGGAACTTGCTCTTTCAATCTTCCCCTTTTTTATTGTATTTGTCAACTCGAGCAATCTGTTAACTCCCCCAGAAGTATAGCACTATGAGAATAAGCCTTCAGACTTATATTATCTCCCCATGCTCGAGTGGCATAATCAATCAAAAACCAAATACAAAGACACAAGAGATCAACATATGTTGCTACTGCAACCCACCATCACTTCTTGCCCAGTTTCAGTCAATATCTTCTGCAACTCACTTATTCTCAGAGGAAAGTTACCATGAAATTATGTTCTCTCCTCCAATCTGAAACCTTCCTCTCGATCTGGGCTTTTTAGTTTGAAATCTTCAAACCTCCACTATCAAAATACCATGGCTGACTCTCAGTTGATCTCATTGAAGTGTAAGTAAGCTCATGTGTTTGATACAAATCTGATTTTCTCATCCAGACACGTGAAAAATCATTAAAGTAAGGAAAGTATCTCTCTTGTTCTATCAACTTCATCAACTTAGCTTCAAACCGGTAACAGAACCTCTTGATATGCCCATTTTTTCTACAGTAGTGACACACACGTGGTTTTTTTTCTTTCGACTTGGATTTTCTGCGAATCTGTTGAAACATCTTCTATGTTGTTTCTTTTGGTGAATATAGATCTTTTTTCAGGATTGGTTCTTCTCACACAATTTTTCACTCCTGTTAACATTCCGCCTTGGAATCCTATCCCATGATTCTCTTTATCCATGCTTCTAAGTAATGGAGTATTCATGACATTGTACATTGTTAAATTTTCCTTTGTCTTTGTCATTTCTCCTGTTTCCAACAAGTGATTGTTTGTTCCCACCTTCGAATCTTTTTATAGCCTTGTTGAAGTTTCTGACCATCAGCCCCATCTCCTCCTTTAGTTCCTGGATTTCTCTTTTCTCTATAGATACTGCTAGAGCAATTCCATCTGCAACATGATTCTTTCCATTCGAAATTTCCATCTCATAAGCCTAGAGATGACCCACTACTTCTTCGTAATAGATGTTGTCTATATCCAATGAAGTAGGCATGACTGTCTTTTTACTTTAAAATTTTTAAAGCAAACTCCTTAGCAACTTCTTCACAAGCTTTTTATCTTTGTATTTTTTTCCATATTTTGAGCTTCACTTGCAATTGCACTCAGTTTACCACTAAACTCTTCAATAGATTCATTACCTTAAATTTATAAGCAAGCATATCTAATCTTGATCGCTTAACATTGGAGGTACCTTCATAAGCTCTCTCAAGCTTGTCCCAAGCTTCTTTTGCTGATTCACAGCTTTGAATGTGTTTGAACTGCTTTTCATTGACCAAATTAAATATAGCGGATAAGACTTTGGAATTGTATGTTTATAAAGACGTCTCAGCATCAGTCCATAACCGCATATCTTTTGGCACATCCACTCCATCATCACCTGTAACAATTGGATGACTCCAACCAAGAAGGACTGATGCCTATGCATCTACTCCGATTCTTCTAATAAGTGCCTTCATCTTCACTTTCCAATGACCATAGTTACCTTTTTCAAGCATAACTGTACATTGCACAACTATGAGTTCTTTTGTTGAGTCCATCTTTCCTCAAGATCTTCACCTGTTGTTAAGTTCCACGACTTGGCCAAGATGCCTGCTCTGATACCAATTGAAAAAGCAGATGGACTGTAAAACCGAGAAATATGTTAGAACACAAAACGATCTGTTTCCACAGTACGAAACACACTGTTTCAACTTTTATTAGAAATCTCAAGAAAACGTTTTTACACACTCTCAATTGGAATTACTCAAACCTGAGACCAATAGATTTCTAATTTAACACTATGAATTCTCACAAGCTCACCGTTACTAGAGTAAACACTACTCTCTCACAACAAAAAAACAAAGAATCTCTCTAGCTCTCTTTTTCTTGTACTTAAACGTCTGACATTCTAAGCTCTTCCTCTATATGCTTTTATAGCTTACAATCCCTAGGAAGCCTTCTAGGTCGTTCTCTAAGATTTAGATAAAATATTGTTAGAATATTCCATATAATCTTTTTTAAATATCATATCTTTATCTTCCTAACAAATAGGATATTCTCCATTCCGAGTATCTCTGAGTTATTAGTTCATCCATATCAGCATTCTTGTTAAGTTAATTCCATGTCATCAATTAATTTTTCAATTTTTTGATTTAGCAAAAACATTGATCCCGTTCAAAACAGATCATGCATTGTTCCAACAAGTTGTGTTTTTGGAACGTGCTCTTACATCAACGTCCTTGGTTTTGTGGAGTAAATCTATTTACTTTTATATAATTTATTTTCAAAACTGTTTTAGAGAAAACGTAAACCAAACTTTTGCAGACACGTAAAGGAATAGTGAATAAATTTATTTTTAATGGAACTTAGATTTTGTACGGAAATTTATTTAATTTATAGAATATTTTTGTTTTAACCAAAAAAGAATTGATATATACAAATATTGTTTAGACTTAAAAAAATGTGAAATGTATGAATTCCTATGTTATTAGAAGAACTCATTTGTTGTATAAATACTAATACTAATAGTCTAATACCATAATTTTATAATATTTCTGGGGATTCAAAAATCTGTTTCCGACAGACTGACGAATTAAAGTGAAACCATTGAGTTACAAACTTAATTACGACTATTTCATTTACGTATCATCTTTGTAGCGTGACAGTACATTAAATATAATTTTAAGCATTTGCTTCTCTTCAATCGTTGACAATGACAAATAAATATAGTACAAGAATTAAATACTGTATTGAGTTACTTCTGCTGAACGTTAGTTTAGACGAATGTTTGTATAGTCAATGAGATAAATAGAGACTTAAAGATAAGTTGGTAAGTGTTTGGTTAAAATTTGACAGTAATTAACGGACAAAATAGTACTTAATTATATATCAAGCTCTTCTGTGAGAGTGAAACCTCGTTATAAAAAAATTATAATAGGAAACTTCGTTTTCTGTTTTCTTCTATTTTGTCGTCATTCATTTGAAGACAACACAGATTTTATCATATGTAAGCTTTTTTTTCTTTTCAAATAGCCAATAGTTTAATAAAACGTAATTTTTTTCATTCAAATAGGTAATAGTATAATAAAACGTAATGTATAATACCAACTTTATAGTTACACCTTCTAGTATAATCTACTTTCTTGTTTGTGTTCCTTACGCTATCGAATAATATTGTTTAGAAACCTCGACGAAGTTCTTTTAAATAAATAAAATAAATCCAATAAAGCTATCGAACTACTTTACTAATGTAGTAAGGGTTTATGCGCGAGTATACAGTATATATATATTAGTAGATTTTGACCAAAAAGAAAGATATATTAGTAGATGATGATGATAAAAAGAAGGGGTTTACTTTAAAAAAATATTATATAGATATAATGATTATAAATATGGTAGAGTTTAAGAAATATTTTGGGAGTTTTTAATTTTTTTCATAAATTTTCAAAGAATTTTTTTTCAAAATATCATCTTTATAAATAAGATTTTAAAAGAGTATTAAAAAAATTTTAGCTATTGATTTTAACATAAAAATAAAGTCTATTAAATTCATTTTAATTAAATAACACAAAAATTTTGATTAATTTTTTAAAAATCTTTAACCAATAACTTATAATTTTAAATGATTATAGACATATTTTTAAAACTTTCAAATCAGTAACACATAATTTTAATAGAGTTTTAGTGATTTGCATATATAACACAAAATTTTATAAAATTTTAAAATCTTTTAAAATCTTATAACCAATAAATCCTCTTAAGTTGTAACTAATCATTATATATTTGCAGGTATATTTGACAAAAATTTTTTGCCCAATTCAAACTAATACTAAGTTTTCCGTAGTACATTTTTGGTGTTTTTTTAATTATATACGGGAGATTCTTGATTGATATAATCAACGTAACAAACAAAAAATTTGACAACTTTGTAACAATGTAATTCACGATAACTACTCTCAGAAGAGAGAATCAAATTGGACACTGCAGTATACGATGATATGTTCCTATAGTTGGTGCTATGGAGATAGGCCTGATAGGGTCGAGCAAATCATATAAAGCTAATTCCTCTTTTTGTCAAACTATATATAGTTGAAGCAAGTTGGCTCGCTAACTTTGGAGGACAAGATTAATAATCTTCATTTGAATTCAAACTCAAGAAGACGAGAAAGAGTAGGCTTTGATCAACATTGAAGCAGGTAGAGACTGCTATGAACGCGTTGGAAGCAATCACTTAATGCTAAATACAAGATTCCAATTTTGATGAACTTTGCAATGAGTACATTATTTGCATTATTCAATTTAATATTCCTTGTGTATACTTTTCATGAAAAGTATTAACTAGTATAATTATTATTATGAGCAACAAATATAATATTCAAACTCATCACATATTTCATTATGAAATTTGGATTTTAATCTAATGAAAATAAGATTAGTTTATTATAATATTTATACGTAAAATTCAGAATGAATTATAGAAATATCTGCTTTTTTTTTTTTTTTGTAACACGGCTATCTAGGGCTAATATTTTATATACAATAACAAAAACCATTAACAATCGTTCTTATTCTTTTATCCCCACGAATTGTTCTTCGAATTTCCAAGCCATGACACATAACATATTATCATTACTTAATCTTGATTTTGTTATAATTAATTTATTCATTTATCTTATTTTTATTGAATTTGTAGACTTTTCACACACTATGAAAAATAATATATGCATAAAATTCTGACAATGCATACGTACAACATTACTTTAGTTATGTCATGTCTCCTTTGCACATCTATATATGTGTGCATACAAATAAACGTAGGGAGCTACGAAAGATATAAGATTAAATCTTCAATAACCTTTATTTATAATCTTTAATAAATTAGGGTTCTTGAGAATATATAAAATGGGAAGATCACCGTGTTGCGATCAAGATAAAGGCGAGAAGAAAGGACCGTGGATGCCGGAGGAAGATGATAAGCTCACCGCTTATATAAATGAGAACGGTTATGGGAACTGGCGGTCGCTTCCCATGTTCGCTGGACTTAACCGTTGCGGCAAGAGCTGTCGGCTCCGATGGATGAATTATCTCCGACCTGATATCCGGCGAGGCAAATTCTCCGATGAAGAAGAGAGTACTATAGTTAAACTCCATGCCCTTCTCGGCAACAAGTAAGACTCTTTTTGTTTTTATTATTGTTAATTAAAAAATTTATGCTATTGTTAACATAATTTTAATTTCGATTTGAGGGAAAAAAGTATATATATTAGCCTCTACTGATTAAAACGCAAACTTATGTTTTTAGGTTATCTTTTTTTTACATTTTAAAATAAAAACCGTTGTTAGTTTGCCATGAAATAATAAAATATTTATCAATGCAACCATTTACGTAGTTGACTCTTACACTTAACAAATTAATTTTTTGATAAAATATGCTTAATTTCACAAAAAATAAAAATTCTTAAAGGCTATTTTAAAAATATTTAGAATGTAAACGTAAACACAAACAAAACATAAGCGCACAATAACAATTGTGGTCGTTATCATCATTCCTTTGATTGATCGAACCATCATCTATCAAATATAAATTACTTTATCTCTTTATGCAAGAGTGTCATTCAACTAATTTCACACATATTAAAAAAATATTTAAAAGTATAAATATATTATTATTTAATATCATAATTAATTAATACTAATATAAATATAAATGTTTTTAAATTTAAATAGATGATAAATTTAGAAAATGGATATGAAAAATGAATTGAAAATTAAAACGATAATTTTTATAAACGCAATATCAAATCTAAAATGACATTTTAAAAAAACCGGAGGGAGTATATATTTTCTGATGTCAAATATAATTTTTATTGCGATTATAGAATTCACATATTCAAGACTGGTCTATACTTCAGTTTAAGATTCTCTAACCATAAAAATTAACCTATAGTTCGTTTTGTAAACCATACTAATCGAACTTTAATTACCATATACAGATGGTCGAAGATTGCAGGTCATCTTCCAAGAAGAACTGATAACGAGATCAAAAACTATTGGAACACTCATATGAGGAAGAAGTTGTTGCTAATGGGTATTGATCCATTGACTCACGAGCCAAGAACCACCCATCTTAGCCCTATGCTCGATGTTTCTCAAATACTCGCTGCTGCATTCAACAATGGCCACTTTGGTAGTAACAATAACACTGCGTTGGAAGATCTTCTCAAACTCCAACTTATTCATAAAATGCTTCAAATCATAACCCCTAAAGCCATACCAAACATCAATACCTTTAACACTAATCCTAAACCGGAGGCGGCTATCAATAACTTCAATACCAGTTCAATTAATCCTAAACCGGAGCCGGCTGCTGGAGGATTGGATGCAATTGATCCACGTGTTTACATAAACCAAAGTGGGATCCCTCCTGAGACCACATCAGATTTCATGCAATCATTTGGAAATATTTGGGATGGTTTCGAAGATAACCAGCTTCCAGGTTTGGTTACGGTTTCTCAAGAGAATCTAATTACAGCAAAACCGGGTACCAGCTATTATACCACCGAGGTTAATAATCAAACTGGTTACTATGGTGATCAATTACGTGAAATCTCAACTTCCGGTCCGGTATCGGTTTATCCTGTAGCTTCCGATTTAAACCATTGCGGTTTAGTTCAACACTCAACCAATTCAGATCTCCTAGAGGACTGGGAGAAGTTCCTTGATAATGAAACAAGTGATTCTTGCTGGAAAAGTTTCTTAGAGTAAGAATTTTCACCACGTTAATTTATAATATATGTTAGTTATTTATGGTAACACAATATACTTTATCGAATTAAATTATATATTAACAGAGTTTTATTGTTTAAATCTGCAGCTTAACGTCGCCCACATCGACACCCGTACCATGGTAGAACTGGATTTTTCAAGTTAATACTTTATATGAAAACATACAAATTTTTTTTTGATTAATATTGTTGATTTTTTTGTTATAAATTTGTTCATTTAATATTTATATTATTTTCATGTAAGGAACTTACGTTTGTGTTTGGTTTTGTTTGTTGTGGAAAGAAACACATTTGCAATTACTTTTCTTTATTTCTCCATTTAATAACAATACTTTGGATATTGTACTGATGTGACAACATTAAAAAAACAATACTTTGGATAAATATCTGTCTGATTATAACATCAAACAAAATGAAGTGTGACACAATAAATTTTGCTTATCTTAATACATTATATTTGAAACCAATCGCAACTTCACAAGTCAAAACAACAAATCCATTAAAATCTCGTTCACAAATTCTTATTAGAAGATATCTTTCTTTGTCTCAGCCTCTGTAGAAGCCGTTTGATAGTAGATATTTGCAGTGGCTGAGGACAGACCATCGAGCATTCTGATGATCTCTGCTGTATCATCTAAATAGTATTTAGCTTTGCTTGGCTTTTGTCCAACAGTACAAGCGAATATCTCAGCCACAGGAGACAAAGCTGGACCATCTTTTGCACTCATTATCGCCTCAAACATATCTTCATCAGATCGATCATCGCCAACACAGAGAATGAAATCCAAAAGTTTCCCTTTTTCTTGCATCGTTGTTATAAGCCTCTCTGCCACTATACCTTTATTCACACCCTAATAAACAGAACAACAAAAAGGTTATATCTATCAGAAACATGGAAGAGAGTTTGTTTTTGGGGTTTTAAGATGACCTGTGGTTTAACTTCAATGAGTTGTTGTCCGGTCTTGACAGAGACAGGATCATTTGTAAGTACACTTTCTAGGTGTTCCATAAGTTCTTTGGCTTGACATGATCCAAAATCAGGATCTGCAAATTGGTAATTCCAAACTAGAGCAGTTTCTTTAGTCTCTATTGTTGATCCATCTGTTGTCTCTGTGTACAGTCTCATCACTGGTTCTGCTATTTGTTTCCACTCAAAACTCGATACCAAACTCGATGTTTCCCACTCTGTTCCATCATTTGGCCTGTCCCATTAGTAACAAAATATAAATCACTTTATATCCAAGAATTCAAACTTTTCAAGTGCTCTTTAGTTATGGGAAATCAAACCTTATGAAGTATCCATGCTCTGCACCTAAACCTAGATCATCACATGTAGAAAACCATTCGGTTAGTGTGGTTCTGTCTTTTCCGCTAACGAGGTACACGATATTCCTAGGATCACTAGACAGATTGTTCAAGATTTCAATTGTTTCCTGGCTTGGTGTTGTCCTAATAGATCCTGGCTGCACCATTGTGCCATCATAATCCAAAAGAATGGCTCGGTTCTTTGTCCTTTTATAAGCCGAGACAATGTGATCAATAGAAAGTTTTTTAAAACTCGGATCAAGTGCCACAACTCGAAAGCCTAACCCGAAACCTATCCCCCAACACCTCTTCCTCACATGATCCCCACAAGCCCTTTCAAGATCTTGTATAAAGCTGTGCGCCCAATATGCAACATCATGTGTGCTTACATATTTATGATGCTTCTCATGCCGCATTTGCTTCTCTGCTTCTGAAACTATCAAAGCATAGTCCATTGCTTCAGTCACTGCATCAATGTTCCACGGATTCACTCTAATGGCCCCGCTTAAAGAAGGAGAACATCCGATAAACTCAGAGACAACGAGCATACTCTTCTTTGAGGCAGAAGGGTCAAGGCCCATAATTTCATTGAGTTTTGGATTGCCTTGTCTGCAGATAATGTACTCATAAGGTATAAGATTCATACCATCTCTCACAGCTGTAACAAGGCAACACTCTGCAATCACATAGTAAGCAATCCTCTCAAAGAACTGTAATGGTTTATCAATCAGAACCACAGGTTGGTAACCTGGCCTTCCAAATGTTTCATTGATCCTTTTAACCGTAGCATCAGTTTCAGACCGAACCTCCTGAACATCTTTTCCTCGGCCTCTTGCGGGGTTTGCGATCTGGACAAGTACAACTCGACCTCTTTTATCAGGATGTTGTGTAAGAAGTTGTTCCATTGCCAAGAGTTTAAGGCTGATTCCTTTAAAGATGTCCATGTCATCGACACCGAGAAGAACTTTTTGATTCAAGAACTGATCTTTTAGCTCAGCAACTTTGTTCTGAGTCTCTGCAAGGTTTAAAATAGACTGAAGCTGGCTGATATGAATCCCCACAGGAAGAATCTTGATACTAATTGTCCGACCATAATACTCGAGCCCTATGGTTCCACGTTTGGACTGATAGGATAAACCAAGCATCCTGCTGCAGCAAGAAAGAAAGTGTCTTGCATAGTCAAAGGTATGAAACCCAATCAAATCAGCGTTGAGGAGAGCACGTAAGAGCTCGTTACGCACTGGAAGAGTACGGTAAATCTCAGAGGAAGGAAAGGGACTATGAAGGAAAAAACCAAGCTTTACTCTATTAAACCTCTTCCTTAAGAATGTAGGCAAAACCATTAAGTGATAGTCATGAACCCAAACAAAATCATCATCAGGACTAATCACTTCCATCACTTTATCTGCAAAGATCTTATTAACCGAAAGATAAGCTTGCCATAAAGAACGATCAAATCTACCTCCAAGATCAGATGTTAAGGGAAGCATGTAGTGAAACAAAGGCCATAGATATTGCTTACAGAAACCATGATAGTACTTGGTGAAGATCTCAGGTGGGATATAAGCAGGAACACATTTGAAATTCTCAAGCAACCTTTGAGCAACATCGTCTTGCTCGATTGTATCAATTTGTTCTTTAAGGCAACCAATGTAAACAACTTCCATATCTTCACGCATACCATCTTTAAGCTGCAAGAGAAGTGAGTCGTTGTCCCAACTAAAAGTGAGTTTACCAGCAGAGTTTCGATGTGATAGAATAGGAAGTTGGTTTCCAACGATGATGATTCGATCTTGAGTGACAGAAGAAGGAGCATCAGAGCAGACACTGTTGGTGTTGTTATCATCATCTAGCTCAGATAAGACACCAGTGACAGTTGATACTCTTGGAAACCTCTTCTTTTCACGGGAAAACGAATGGAAATTGCCAGAAGCAAGATCCAAGAGGTTTGAATAAGATCTTGATACCATGTTTCTTGGGGGGGGGTTATATAAACTCTCTTAGACCAAGTGAATGTAAGTACAATGTCTGCAATAGAAACAAACAACATATCAAAGATGAGAACTTTGAGCAATCATTAATTCATCTGATAAATAAGATCATTAATTTCAAAAGAAACCAAAATATCTCAGGTAAAAGTTTTGTTTTTTAAGCCAAAACTGGGAATAGAATCAGCAGATCTAAGACAAATAAAATAAGATTCTATGACATAAAAGATGCATAATGATAATGAAGAGAACAAAATACTAGTTAAATCTAAAAAAATCAGATGAACAAATTTAACAAAACCTCAAAAACCTGTGTCGGAATAAGAATAGAAACTGGAAAAAATATGTCTGAAAATAATGGAAATGTGCAATAAATGTAATTTCAAGTAGTGAGAAAAATTAAACAAAGCTCATAGAAAACAAGATGAGAATACAGAGAGTTCAAGGAAACAAAAAAAAACAAAACTTTGAGTTAACAAAAGTTCATCAGAATCTTCGGTTACAACAGAAGAAGAAGAAGAAAAAAAGTAATGAACACAATAAAATGCAAAAAACATGGTTGTAATAAGAGGAAAAAAAACTCACATCTTTTAAGAGTAATGGAAGTAGCGTGAGTGTGAGTGCGAAGTCTTGGAGGAAGAGAACCTAAAAGATTATTCTCTTTGTAATTCATAAAAAGTCTTTTAGTTTCTTATTGAAAAATACAACTTTTTTTTTCATTTTGCTTTGCCTAGGCTTTAATTGTTCTCCCACATTTAAAATATTCGGACGATTCTCTTCTTCTTCTTTTATTTTCTCTTCTTCGTACGGCAATAGCCTTCTGTATATTTATGAGACCAAACATAGTGTATGTGTTTTTTTTGTAAAAAAAAATAAATAGAATGCAAATTAATTTTCTTCTGCATTCTAAAAATTTGTTCCATTTGATTTTCAATAAACTTAATTAATTAACTAGGTTCCGACTTGCGCTCCGGAACGCGGGGAAATATTATATCATATGAAACACCCCAACCCGGTTCTCTAAACTCAAAACCACTAAATTTAAAATTTTTTATTAACTAACCGATAATCCCATACTTATCGGTTCTAGATTCCGGATTATCCTACTAACAAAATCACTAAGTCTTTAAACTTCAATAAATAATTAATAACTCCAATATCAAATATCAAATTATACCTAGTCACAACTAGGTTCTCAAACGTAAACTCAAATAAAACGTAAACTCAAATAAAACGTAAACAATGCAACCGGTATACCATCGCCTCCCAGCTGCTGTACCA
>KE158235.1:20921-42324 GCA_000411055.1 Leavenworthia alabamica
TTTTTTTAATTAGATGTAGATATCATTTTTTATTAAAATTATATTTTTAATTTAATTAAATTATTAAATGGTAATTTTGTCTTAAATTAATTTGATAGTATTTTTGAGAATTACTCTATAATTTATCCTATTTTAATTTTATAATAAAAATTTTAAGAACACAAATTATATACTTTTCTATATTATTATATCAATAATTTTAGCTTACAAGAAATTGATACATATATGTCTGGAATTTGTAGATAGAACAAAAAACAAAACAAAGACAACTAAAACAGCAAGCCAAACGATTACTTCAAATATAATAGAAATTTAACAGTGACCACTACAATCAGAGACCTGCCTTCTCCATTAGAGTCTTGACAGAAACTCATCAAACGACACCTTGTATTGATGAAACTGTAAACATCAAAAGACAAAGCTCAATACATCTCTTATAAAAAAAGAATATAGAACAAGCCTAAGTAAGAAAGAAACCTGCTTCACAATCTCTTCATATTTTGTAGCTAATTGTTTCACTTTATCTTCTCCTGACTGTTTCACTTGGTTAATCTTGGCTGTGTTATCATCAACCTATTCAACATATAATAAACATATTTCAATAACATATCACATTCAATATTATTATTATTAGAGAATGTTCAAAAAAGCAAGAGAGTATTATTGTATACCATAGCTACTACTGATTCAACATCACTTTGTCTTGCTTCAAGTTGATGTCTTTTAGATTCAACTTCAAGTTTTAATTCATTCAACTGTTTTGTCCAATCTTCAAACATGATTGTTTTCTCTTTCTCTAGTTGTTTCAATGATTCATGTAACTGTTCAACTGTTGAGATAATAGAAAAATTTAGAGACTTTGTATATGTAAAGAAGGAAGAAGTAAACTAAGTCTTTTACCTATTCTTTCACGTTCAATCACTTTAGCTTCAAGTGATTTGAAAGCTACACCATCTTCACTAAGTTTAGCTTTTAAAGCTTTGAATTCTTTCTCAACTGTTTTTGCATTAGTTACCTGTAACATCATCACATACTCACATCTCATTTCAGAGTCTACAAGTAATGAAAGAGGAGATATGAGTCTATTTTGTAGGTCACCTGTTCGTAAATTAACTGCAGTTGTGAAGATGCCTTTGACATTTTCTTGAATGCCTGCAAAAAAAAAGAATACATAGATAGAATGAACTTAATTACCATAATAATAAAGCAAAACATTGCTGAGGGGGGCGTGAGCTAGTGGTAAGGAGGAAAGAGATTAAAGGCTTATCCCCCGAGTTCGAGCCCTGGCAACTACTTCTCACACGCCCAGGTGTTACAGGTATTCACATGGCTCTTCGTAGCCCCGGGATTAGTTAGAAAGAGATTAAAAGCTTATCTAGATTTAACCGAGTTATCAATAAAAAGATAATGAAAACAAAAACTCTTGTAAGACCAAAAAATGTTCTAGAGCAATTCCTCAATGACCAAACCATCAAGTTGCAAATGATGTCATTAACACATTTTAGCTACGGTGCAGACTAATAGTAATAATCTAGAGCTTTCATTAGATACCTTTTCATAAACTTCAAGGATTGAAGCTTTTTTCTGAAAGGTTTCCATTGCTGATTGTTCAGCTTTCTTTGTTTCCCCAAGCACTAGTTTCTTCTCTTCTAAAGCTCCCTGCCTCCCCAGAAAAAAAAAACATTTTTACTAGTGTCTTTCTTCACACAGATTCTAAAAGAAACAAAATATACCTGTAACTTGTCCGGTGATTGAACAATTAGTGAACGGAGGTTTGCATTTTCTTGTACAGTTTGTACAAGTTCAAACTCTGCTTTAGAAATCTGTAGAGAGAAAACAACATGTCAGGATCAGAAAACACTTCTCTTGACGCCATATCGTGTAGCTTTCTTACCTCGTTATCCATTTGTGTACTCTTTTCTCTCATTTTCTGGAAGGTAGCTCGTAGTGACAGTTGCTGATTATTAAGTCCTGATATTGTTTGATTCAGTTCTTCAATGTTAGCTTCTGATTCTTGAACAAACGGTAAATCTCTTTCACAAGCTTCATCAAACTCTGCGATCTCTGCATTTAACTAAACATATAACATTTTAGTAAAAGATAATTACCATATACGAGATAAAGATCTTTTCTCGCATTACCTGTGAAATCTTTTCCTCCCACTGCTTTCGTTGCTCATCAAGAAGAGTCAACTCTTCTGTTTTCGGTCTTATAAGATTCATTTTTGAATCCCTATAATGAAAAAAAGAGAAGAAGATACAACTAATCATGAGGAGTATCAACTTATGTAAATGATCATGAGAGCATCACACTATACTCATAAAAGCTTATTTAAAATTCAAAAATTTATACTCTTTCTTCAATCTCTAATTCATAAGACTAAACTAGAATGAAAAAAAAAAGATACAACTAATCATGAATAGTAACAACTTATGTAAATGATCATGAGAGCATCACACTATACTCATAAAAGCTTATTTAAAACTCAAAAATTTATACTCTTTCTTCAGTTTCTAATTAAGACTAAACAAGAATGAAAAAAAGAAGAAGATACAACTAATCATGAATAGTAATAACTTATGTAAATGATCATGAGAGCATCAAATTATACTCCTAAAATCTATTTGAAACTCAAAAATTTATACTCTTTCTTCCATTTCTAATTCATAAGACTAAACTAGAATGAAAAAAAAAGATACAACTAATCATGAATAGTAACAACTTATGTATATAAGCTATTTGAAACTCAAAAATTTATACTATTTCTTCATTTCTAAATTCTAAGTTATAAGAGTAAAAGAAGAAATGAGATAGATATACTTGTGTAAGCCATAGTTCAAAAGTGAGCTAATGAAAAACTCAGTTCGAGCTGATTCAGGCTGTAACAGATCCTTGAAACTAATCTTTAATGGACAACCCAACATATCTAGTATATTTTCCAATTTGCAACAAAGATTCATAGACTGCATTGAACTCCTATGATGATCTGGATTCTCTATTTGCTCCAAAGCTTCAAATTCAACTTGACCTTTATCTTCTCTGTTGTAGATTTGAAATTGAAATAAACAATTTCAAAAATAAAGCATCATTCAATGTTCTCCAAATTGAAAAATTAGGGTTTAAGGAAGGAATATATACTCGTTGATGACGTCGAGATAGATAAGAAGTCTGGTGTAAACCTCGGAGACGAAGTCTGAAGTAGGGTTACGGAGATCGGAATCGTTAACGTTAGCGATTTGAGCTTCTGTGAGTGCTATGATTATATCGGTGCGAGAGAACCCAGGATACTCGAAGCCAGACATAGTTTCTCAAGCTTCGGTGTGCAAATGGTAGAGACGAGACTGATTTTACACACTGAAGATAGTAGAATACACAAATAACCTTATTTAAGGAAAGCCCAATAGGGCCCAGTATATGCCATTGATTTTCCCGCCTAGACGAAAGGGCACCGCATTCAAAACGAGAATCTGTAGTGTCCCTAAAACGCTGGCTGAATAAAAATATGAGGATTTTAACGACGTCGTTTCGCGATATTCTCCGTTTCCCCCTTTCACGATGTCGTTTCGTAATTTGACTACGACTTATTTAAACCCTAAAACGCTAAATAAATAACGACGTCGTTTGACGATTTTCTCCGTTTCTCTTAACGACGTCTTTTCCCAAATTGAAATATCTGATTTGCGTCTGTGTTCGCCATACTTCTCTCCCTATTTCACGTTTCCGTCGTCGATCTCTGGAACACTTTCCGGCGATTTATCCATCTCGTCACGAGTAAGTTTCCTTTAGCATTGTTCTCCTTCTCGATTTCTCTCATATTCCCTTTTCCCGTTAGCAATTTCGAATCGAATTTAAGATCTATACGAGAGATCAGTCGTTATCTGATTCACCAGATTTTTAAGCTCAGAACTCAGATAGGTTTTACATAACCGTGATTTGGATTTTGACCTCACCGCTGTGCGATTCAATACCTTCTATTCATTATTCCAATTGAACATGAGTCCTATCTAAACCCTAAACAGAGAGCTTAATTGGGGAAAAACTTCTTCATATTCTAATCTATCATCAATTGTAATTAATTTCATGTAGAGCTATGGGTGATTTAGAGAACTTGCTTTTGGAAGCTGCTGGGAGAACTAATGCATCAGGTAGGAGCCGTCACTCTCAACCATCATCATCGAGAAGACGTGAGGGTTCT
Source organism: Leavenworthia alabamica (assembly GCA_000411055.1). Lineage (NCBI taxonomy): Eukaryota > Viridiplantae > Streptophyta > Magnoliopsida > Brassicales > Brassicaceae > Leavenworthia > Leavenworthia alabamica. The sequence goes on from KE158235.1 coordinate 25,117, forward strand.
TACTCGAATGGTAGTAGTGATTCAAGAGATGATGATGATTCTGATGAAGATCGTGGTGGCTATGCGAGTAGAAAACCTTCTGGTTCTCAAGTGCCTTTAAAGAAGAGATTAGAGACTGAGAGAGAAGATCGAGTGGCACGAGTTGAAGGTAATTATAATGATGTTCATTCTGAACCTGAAGGTGATAGCAGTGATGAATCTGATTTTGGAGATGATCTTTACAAGAATGAGGAAGACCGGAAAAAGCTTGCCGGATTAACTGAGTTTCAGAGAGAGATGATTTTAGCTGAACGTGCTGATAAGAAAGGTGATAAGAACTTCACTGAGAAACTTAGATCCAAGAGGGAAAATGAAAAGACTCCTGTTTCAAAGAAGGAGACTCAACCTGTTCCAGCTTCTCGTGGTGTTCGTTCGTCTGCTAGATCTGCAGATAGAGCTGCTGCAAAGGATGATGCTCTGAATGAATTGAGGGCAAAGCGTATGAAACAGCAAGACCCATCATCAAAATCTGGTTTAGGTAGAGATTTCTCATCAATGAAGAGGAAACCGTTAGCTTCTTCCAATTTAACTAGCTCTAGCCAGAGTGACAGTGATAGTAGATCACAGAGTGACAATGGAGGAATGCTCGATAGTGATGACGATAGGTCAGATGTACCTACGTTTGAAGATGTTAAAGAAATTACAATCAGACGATCTAAGCTTGCGAAATGGCTAATGGAACCGTTCTTTGAAGAGCTTATAGTTGGTTGCTTTGTGAGAGTTGGGATCGGAAGATCAAAGAGCGGACCAATCTACAGACTCTGCTTGGTTAGAAACGTAGATGCAACTGAACCAGACAAAGCTTACAAGCTAGAGAACAAAACTACACATAAGTACCTTAACGTCATATGGGGAAACGAAACCTCAGCGGCTCGATGGCAAATGGCAATGATCTCAGATGGGTATCCGCTAGAAGAAGAGTATAGACAATGGATCAGAGAAGTTGAACGAACAAATGGTCGTATGCCGACAAAACAAGATATATCAGAGAAGAAAGAAGCAATCAAAAGAACAAATAGTTTTGTTTACTCAGCAGAAACTGTTAAACAAATGTTACAAGAGAAAAAATCCGCATCGGTTAGGCCAATGAATATCGCAGCTGAGAAAGATAAGTTAAGAAAAGAGTTGGATCTTGCACAAAGCAAAAACGATGAAGCTGGTGTAGAGAGAATCAAATCCAAAATCAAACAACTAGATGCGTCACGAAAGAAGAACGAAGTAGATAAAAAAGCACTTAAACTTGCTGAGATGAACAAAAAGAACAGAGCTGAGAATTTCAAGAATGCATCTGAAGTCAAATCAATTACAGCTAGTCTTAAAGCTGGTGAAGCAGGTTATGATCCATTCTCAAGAAGATGGACTCGATCATCGAACTACTACAATGGTAAAAACAAAGGAGAAGAGACAGCTGTTGCAGCTGCGGTTGAGACCAATGCAGTAGATACAGAAGCTGCTTTAGAAGCAGGGAAGTTAATAGACACAAGAGCACCAATGAGTCAAGGTGCAGAACATAATTTACTTCATAACTTTGAATTACCATTATCGTTAACGACATTGCAGAAGTATGGAGGACCTCAAGGAGTTCAGAAAGCGTACATGGCGAGGAAACAAGTGATAGAAGCAACAGTGGGATGTAAGGTTAGTGAGAATGATGGTAAGAGACATGGTCTTACGTTAACTGTTAGTGATTACAAGAGAAGAAGAGGTCTTCTCTGATGTAATGTTTCATCAGTTTCTTAAACTGTTTCTTGATTCTTATTTTCTTCATAGATTTTTTTTTTCTCCTTTGTACTTTATATGTTTAGAGCAATTTTGTACTCATTTTTATGTTTACTCTCCTTATTAGTGAAATTAAAAAAATTTCTCCTCTTTATATTAGCCTTCGGAAAACAATTATATTTGAAGCATCAGAATCTGATCCAAAAAATATTATCCGAATTCGAATCCGAAAATTATTTTATATATTATTAAATCCTAAATGTAATTATATGTAGAAATAATTAAATTGTTGTAAATAAATAACCAATCTAAAGCAACCGAGTATCCAATGTTAATTTAAACCGGATCGGTTCATAAACGGTTCACCAATCCTCTAAGAAACCCGAAAACCTCTATTCTCTGATGATTAGACTTTCGCAGCCAATCTAGAAGGGAGCAAACTGATCGATCTCCTCAAATCTCCAGATTATTCGTCAGATAATCTTCCTCAGATTCTCTCCTCTTTCTCCAGGTACATGTTTCCCGGAATAATTTTACTCGATTTCCCGAGAAAATAACCGCACACTCTCTTCTAAGTTTCTTATAAGGGAGATTCAAAGCTCTAATTTTGATTCAAACCCTAAATTACTCTCGATCGCAATTTAATCAAACAAGTAAAAAATTTCATTGAGTAGAGTAGATTCAAGTTTGGGATCCTCAGTGCACGTTCTAATGTCATTATTTCGAATTTCCATTAATCAGCTTGAAGAAGAAGAAGAAAACGAACAAATGGTAAATTAAATTCTTATAAATCTGTTCTCTGATTGTAAAAAAATTGAATTTTTTTTTGTTTGACCTAATTTAGCTATGGTCTCCGTTACAGGCTAGTTCAAAGAAGATGATAACACGTGAAGAATGGGAAAAGAAACTAAATGCAGTAAAGCTTAGGAAAGAAGATATGAATACTTTAGTTATGAATTTTCTTGTTACTGAAGGCTATGTTGAAGCTGCTGAGAAATTTCAAAGAGAATCTGGAACTAAACGTATCCTTTCATACCTTTTGTTTGTGTAATTTGTGTGTTAGATCATGTTTTTAGATTATCTAGTTTTTGTTTGTTCTTATTGAGAAAACAGCTGAGATTGATCTTGCGACTATTACTGATCGTATGGCTGTTAAAAAAGCTGTTCAAAGTGGAAATGTTGAAGATGCTATTGATAAAATCAATGATTTGAATCCTGTGGTAACAAAACAAATCCTTTTTCATTTACACTTTTATCAAAATCGAAATCCTGATTTCTTCTTTTGAAATTACAATGTTTTACAGATACTCGATACGAATCAAGAACTGTTTTTTCATCTTCAACAACAAAGATTGATTGAACTTATTAGACAAGGTAAGACTGAAGAAGCCTTAGAGTTTGCCCAAGAAGAACTTGCTCCTCGTGGCGAAGAAAACGTAAGTAGTCATTGTTATTTTGTTATAAATCTTCTTTGTTGATTGATGATTAAACAAAAGATTTGTTATGTAGCAAGCTTTTTTGGAAGAGTTGGAAAAAACTGTAGCTTTACTTGTTTTTGAAGATGCTTCTACTTCTCCTGTTAAAGAGCTTCTTGACATTTCACATCGTCTTAAGACAGCAAGTGAAGTTAATGCAGCAATTCTTACAAGCCAGAGTCATGAAAAAGGTAACTTTCGTATTAGCAAAATGCTTGTATCTCCAGCATTATTCGTTTCAGATCGAGATATTCAACATTCTATATTGCACTGGGCATTGGGGTAGGTGGGTCGGTTTCGGGTGAAACCCGTTTGGGTTTTTCGGGTTGGTGATCCTATATTCCAATAGAATAATTATAATATTTGGGGTCGATTCGGGTACACATTTGGATCAAGTTTATTTATCCGAAAACCCAAATGTAATACCTTATTCCGAAATTGTTATCTGATTGACCTAAAATTATAGCCGAAAATATAAAACTTACCCGATTAACCTAGAATAATATTCGAAATTGTTATATAATTAACCTAAAATTATACTGTTACCTGATTAATTTAAAATTATACCTAAAATTATTATCTAATTATCCTAAAAGTATACTCTAAAACTAAAAATGCATAAACTTTTTATTCCCTAATAAATCTAAGCTTAATCTCGGGTTTTTCGGGTATCCATTTGGATTTCGGATTGGATTCGGGTAGATTTTTTTGTGCTTGATGGTTTGATATAAAGACTCAATTTTTTTGTTGTGAACAAACAGATCCAAAGCTTCCAAGCTTGTTGAAGATGTTGATTTGGGCTCAGAAACAACTAGATGAGAAAGCAGTGTATCCACACATAAAGGATTTGTCTACTGGTAAGCTCGAAGACCCTTCAGAATGATCTCTTATCTTCCCTTCAATCTCAATAACTTTGAAGATTCATATGTTTTTAGCATTTTACTTTTCTTCTGCATTTGGGACTCCACAATTGTTATGATATGTTGGAAGGGACCATAAGCTTGTCAATAAATTACTCTTAGTCAAATGTTATGGATTTGATTTGAATGAAGTTATTGGACTTTTATTTGGATCTATATGTGTTTCTTTTTAGGAAATTTGTGTTTGTTCTGAAAGATTTGAATTTTGAAACCCAACTTTCAATATTAAAAAGAAAAAAAAATATGGCTTATAATATCTTATGAATCAATAAATAAACTTAATGGTTAGGTTTCCTAAATTAAGTATTTAGTATTTGAGAAGACTCTTTCTCTGAGAGAGGGTTAGATAGCAAGTTATGATGTATTTAAAGGAACAGTGATCATTTTTAAGGTTATCATCAAAAATATCAAATCAAACATTTAGGGAGGTTTATTGCTTATAAGATTTTTAAAGATTTTAAATTTTTTAAAAGTTATTTTTTTAAAACATATTATTTTTTTATATTTTCTCTTAAAATTAGAAGACTATTGATTTTTTAATGTACTGAATGACTTTTCAAATGTTCTTAGAACCAGACGAGATCATTGACTCAAGGACAATTTAAATTTTAATGTCTCTCCCTTTAGAAAATTCAAAATATTTGAAAATTAGAGTTGTTAAATAATTAAAAAAAGTTAATTCTCAAAAATACCACCAAATTAACCTTTTCCATAAATATTATTAAAATTAATTTAAGACAAAATTACTATTTAATAATTCAATTAAATTAAAAATTAAATTATATTTTAAAAATTTACACAAAACCCAAACAATAAATACTAAATTCAACCACTAAATACTCAATTCAAATAATAAAAAACTAAACCCAGCCACTAAATACTCAACCCTAACATTAAATTAAAAATATAATTTTTATAAAAAATAATATTTATGTCTAATTAAAAAAAATAATGTAATTTTGTCCATTAAACTATAAATGATGGTATTAAAAAGAATTACTCTTAAAAAAATGGGTTATAATTTTTTAATGAGCCTATTAATTATAAAAAGAACTTACAAAAGTTGAAATATTTAAGTGTATAGTCTTAACTAAAGAGATTAAGAATAAAATCAAGATAAGATAATATTAAATTAATAATTAATAATATTAAACAACAAGAAAAAAATTAAGATGTTTATTATAACTTTAACATTCTGAATTATTATAACTTTTTAAGTCAATAATATATGTTAAAAAAAAATTAAATAAGACACGCTTTTGTGTAGATATGTCTGCATAAATCCTTGTCGTCGTCAACGTTCGTCTCCGTATTTAAGATCTTAGATCGATTTCAAGTCTTCTTCTTCTGTTATTTATAGCTCTTGAATCTTCCAAAGCTATAATTTTTCTTAACCATGGCTAATCGTTATGATCCAAATCCTTTTGCTGAAGAAGAAGAAGTCAATCCTTTCGCTGTAAGTTTTTTTTTTTTTGAATTTGGATAAAACTTGTAATAACTAAGGATTAATCTAAGCTTCTCCAAATTGGGTTTTATGATTTTGTTGGATTAATTAGATCTTATAAATAATTAGGGTTTATAATTCATGGGTTTAATTTTTTTTTATGTTGATTTGAACCTAAAAATTTGAAATTTTATGAAAGATTTATAAAATTTGTAACTTTTATTTGCTATGTAATCTTCATTTAAGCTCTAAATGGTAATATTCAACCAATAATTTACTATTGGAGATGAACAACTTAAATTTTGGTTCAATATATTCATCCAAAAAAATTGAACAAATACACAAATAACAATGAAGAATTGTTCAACTCATTCATCTACTATTTTGGATTTGAGTAAAAAAATTTCAACTACTTTGTTCAATTCATTCATTTTAGTGCATACAAATAAAAAAATCATTCAACTTGTTTAACTAAAAAAATTAAACAAATACAAAATAAGTTGAAATTCAACTTAAAATATTTTCAACTTCCCTATTCAACTCATTCATTTTATACTATTTGGAGTCTTAATTAACTGATTCAATAACATTATATAGAATCATGGAAATGTTCAACCATCATCAAATTCAAAACTTTCACCTTTACCTCCAGAGCCTGTTGGTTTCAGTTATGGTCGAACTGTGGATATTCCTCTTGAAAGGGAAAGAACTGGTTCACAGGTTAGTTAGTTTTGAGATTTATTTAGTTGATTGATCTTGGTTAAGTTAGGTATGACTTATGAGAGCTTTTTTTCTGTGTTTTGGAATCTAGGATTTGAAGAAGAAAGAGAAAGAACTTCAAGCTAAAGAAGCTGAACTAAGACGACGAGAGCAGGTATTAATGGAGTTATATACTATTAAGTAGTTTACGTACCTTTTTAGGGATGTGCAAGAATCGAATATTCAGAATTTTGAAGGTATTTGTAATTCGATTCGCTTCGGTTGAATCAGTGACTTTTCTATTCGTATTCGTTTCGAAATAATCGAATATTCTGATTTCCGAATATACGCTAAAATCTGAACTATTTGCAATTATTCGATTCGCTTCTTTTTAATTTAAAAATAATTATAAAACTAATATTAAAAAATAAAATCTATCTTAAATAACTATATTTATTTAAAATTACATAGTTTTTTTATTAGTTTATTAAATTTTAATATTTACATAATTAATTTGATGATTAAAATTTTATAACTTCCATATATATATATATAACCAATATAGAATAATATATCAAATTATCTATATAAATATATATATACATACGTAGATATATTGAATCGAATATCCTCCTCTAAAATTTTAATATTTGATATTTGCTTCGTTTTTATCGAATACTAATTTTTAATATTTGATTTCTTTCGTAATTTTACGAATATTCGAATTTTCCGAAGCAGATACCGAATTGAAACATATCGAACAAGTATTTTGTCCACCCCTAGTACCTTCGGGTAGTTTTCGATTGATTTTAAGCTCTACAAGTTTAAACACTAGAGTCTTTCAAAAACTTAGTCTTTCATGATCACATCTCTGAAATTGTATATTACTTAGCTGCATTGTTGTTTCCTCTTTTGAATGTTTAGTTTGGTTTTATGTAGGAACTTAAACGGAAAGAAGATGCTGCGGCACGAGGTAAGTACTTTGCTTATGAACAAAGTTTACGCAACAATCTACTCTGTTTCAAACACTTAGTTTTGTCTCTATTGATCTGTCTATGTAGCTGGTATTGTTCTTGAAGTGAAAAACTGGCCACCTTTCTTTCCACTTATCCACCATGACATTGCCAACGAAATCCCGGTTCATCTTCAAAGACTACAATATGTTACCTTTGCTACTTATTTAGGTACATATTTTTCTTGTCCTTGTTTATAAATATGCATAGATACACTCTTTTGGTTAGGCTTGGGCATTAAGTTTGTTCAGTTTGGTTCAGGTCGGAAATTTTGGTTTTTAAAAAGAATTATGTTCGGTTTAGAGCTTATAGTTCGGTTTGGGTTTTTTTCGGTAGGGTTTGGCTTTGAATATAAAAACACATCCCATCGAATTTTTATTTTTCAAGTTCTGTTTGGTTCTAGTGTACAAATAATGGTTTATTTCAGTTTTGCCAGTTTATTCAGGTTATTTCGGTTTGGTTTAGGGTAAATTTTTTTTCTTTTAAAACATTTAAAAAACCAAAAAAAAAACTAAATAAATATCGGTTTACCGAAAATCAAACTCAATTAAAATCTTTTACAGATCGGTTTAAGCAAAAACTTCGGTTCAGGTTTCTATTTTTTTTTGTTTGATCCGGTTCTGTAAGTTTGGTTCGTATTTTTTGCCTATGGCTACTTTTGGTCAAGCATGATATCTATGTTTGTTACTCTTAACTCATTTGGTTAATACATTTATATATAATTCTTGTTTTGTAGGGTTGGTTCTGTGTCTTTTCTGGAATATCATTGCTGTTACTACAGCTTGGATCAAAGGAGAAGGTTTATTTCACAACTCTTACTTGTTCTAATCTAGAAGAACCCTTTATTGCATAGATAACAACAAACTTAAGAGTTTGGTTTTGGTTTTATTTTCTTCAGGAGTTACTATATGGCTTCTTGCCTTAATTTACTTCATAGCTGGTGTCCCAGGAGGCTATGTCTTATGGTATAGGCCACTATACCGCGCTTTCAGAACTGATAGCGCATTGAACTTTGGATGGTTTTTCTTGTTCTATATGGTAAAACAATGATTAAGCAAGCTTATATGGTTTTATTTTTCGATTCGGTTTATTGAAACATGATTCTTGATGCAGCTTCATATTCTTTTCTGTGTTTTTGCTGCTGTTGCTCCACCTGTTGTCTTCAAAGGCAAATCTCTTGCGTATGTTTCTTTATAACCAAACTTGTAAACTAGTGATCTTGTTATTGTGTTTGGTAATCAAAACAGTTCTTGAAATTTTCTTGTTTATGTAACAGTGGAATCTTACCTGCAATAGATGTCTTAAGTGGTCAAGCATTGGTTGGGGTAAGCTCTTTAAACCCTTTCAAGATATCTTGAAACTTTTGATCTAATCACATGAATTCATTAATCTTATTTTATTTGGTTTACAGATATTTTACTTCATTGGTTTTGCTTTCTTTTGCCTCGAGTCAGTGGTTAGCATCTGGGTTATTCAGGTCTGTCTCTCTTCAACTCTCATCACTATATAGTATATACTAACACTAATTAGTTCATTAAAACATTGTATTATAAATATGTAACATTTTTGATATATGTTTTTGTATGAACAGCAAGTGTATATGTACTTCAGAGGTAGTGGGAAACAAGATCAAATGAGACAAGAAGCAGCTAGAGGAGCTTTGAGAGCTGCTATATGAGATGAGATAAGAGTGAGGTCTCTCTTGGTTATAAAATATTCTTGGTTTGTGTTATGTAATTTTCACTATTTTTTTTTTTTTTTTGCCAGATTCTATCTTTTAAAATCTTTATCTCATGTAAATCTGTTTGTTCAAATGTCAATTTTTGGATTATAAGTATTATGTTTCAAGGTTTTAATATAATTCTATTAATAATTTCTTGCATTTAGAGAAATTAGGGTAGGTTAACTATATAATATTTCATTAGATATGATAAAACTAAAACATACCAAGTCAAGAAAAGCAAAAATATAAAATATATATCTTATTATATAAAATTTTATTATCACATAGAAATCAACATATATCGAAAAATTTATTACTAATGTTGTGACACATATCGGTTGATTGATGAGAGATACATATGTAATTTATAAAATTGTGCTAATAATATAATAATATTATTTAAATTATTATCTTTTGTAATATTTGGTATAATATTTTTGATGAAAGTGATAATAATATCATATCATATTTTATTTAAATTTAATTTATATTTAAAAAATATTGGATGTAATTTTATATAATTTAACATTTTAGAAATAATTTTTTTTAATTTTTTTGTAAATTTTTTTTATAGATTAATGAATAGGTTTATAAGATTTATTGTAACCCCACAGTTTTTTTATTACAATTCATGGTCCAACTACCACCTCCACCACCACTACTATATCCTTTACCGGACCGGGTAAAAGACTTGAAACATTTTTCCGGACACGCCAGCTTCTTGTTGTAACAATAACCTTTCTCTTTACATACCACCGTCGGTCTCACAATACCTCTTTTGTTCAGGACCGTCTTAAACTTTTATGGGACCGTTGGCAATAACAAAAAATATTAAAACTTAAAAAAAAAAAAATTGAGAAATGTTGGGCTTTTTTCTCTTAATAAAATTTTTTAATTTTGAATGGGCCTAGACATTTGCCAACTCTGACTAGGGGTAGAGACTGCCCTGGCTTTGTTGTATCCACCCCTAGGTCCGCCATAACCACTGCCCATGTTTCCCCAATCCTTGCCAATAAACCCAATAATCCGAAACCATTTCCTGGTCCAAAGTAACCTCCTGATCCATAACCTTTGTCATTCTTTTTTTATTACTCTTTGGAGTTTTTCTTGGGCTGATCCAAGTAAGATCCAGTAGATAAAGAACGACTTGGATCGGACCGGACCGGCTTTGAATAAGTGTGATAAGCAAAATGTGGTTCATGTGGAAAAGAGAACTTGTTTTTATTTATAGAGAAAATGTTTTGGAATATTATCTAGTTGTATATAAAAGAGTTATTTATTTAAAAAGAATATTTAATTTTATTTGGAGAAGAATTTGGTGATAGTTGAAAACAAAATATAAAATGATTTAAGAACAAAGAAAAGGAAAAAAAAAAGACTCATGTCATTGTCTCTATCTCAAAGTCTCTCTACTCACTATCAAAAATTTGTAATTTGAATCTGGTCGGTCCATTATCAATCATGATGGTTTTATTGCAATTTGGCAAAATACAAACCCAAAATTGACTTTATTATTGTAGAAAATAACTTTATACAAAATAGTTGAGATGCAATAAAAATTTACAATTTTATCTTAAATTTTTTAATAATAATCTAGTTCAAATCTAATATCTAATGATTCATTTAATACAAAAAGAATTAATAAAAATACAGCTAAGTGTCATTAAGTTCCACAAATATCATAGAGTTTTATTCTAAAACAAACATTATATTATAAACAAATATTTGAATTTTAAATACAACTAAAACTTCAAAAGTATATGTTAACTAACATTAGGAATGTTTCCAACTAATTTTCAATAATTGAGTAGTTAAAGGGTTTGGTACTTTTGTACTATTTTGCATTTTTTTTATTATCTTCTTTGTTTTTTCTAATAAGAGTACAATTGAGAAATAAAATATATTTACATGAAACTCAACATGTCTTCTAAATGTATTTGGTGAAACCTTATGAAACTCTTGTGTATTTTTTTTTTGCTTTTAATTTCTGGTTGTTTTCTTTATTTCCTCATATAAGAATAAACAAGTTAAATATTTGAATGTTTATTGTAGGTTTGTTAAATTAATGTTGAATTAAGGTTCATGATTATAAAACAATATCATATTATAAAGTTATGTTATAGTCTTATAGATAGTTCATAATGCTACAGGAGATGCACTGGCAAACACATTTAATTATAATAATTAGTTATAGACTGAAAAACCAATCGAATATCGAGTCGAATCGAATTTTAAAAATAAAAACCAAAATGAATTGATATGTTTATTTAGTCTTAAACGTTAGATTTTATAAATCTTTGAAAAACTGAATTCCGAATCGAACTAGTATTTTCGACGTTTTAATAAACCGTTATTTATAAAAAGAAATATAGTGTTTTTTTTTTGTTTTTTCTATTTTTTAATGATTTTTATATCTTTTATTTATTTTCTATACCGAAACAAATCGAAATAATTCAAATAAACCAAAAATCTAAAATAAACCATTATTTTTATTTTAGAACTACACTAAATTTTGTCAACAAAAAAAAACTACACTAAATTTAAAAAATAAAAACAGATCGAAGATGTTATAATATCTAAAACCGAACCAACTAAAACTTTTAAAAATCGAACCGATATATTTATCAAGTCTTAAATAGTGAATTTTATAAATTTTAAAAAAAATTATATATATATTACTTTTTTTCTTGATGTAAAACCCATACACTTATATTCACAAATCAAATATATAAAATTCAATCTTCACATTTTTTATATTTTTGTGTATAAAAAAGCCAATTAAAAAAATTTTTAAAAAAAAATTAATCACTGCTAGTTATTATCTCTTTTGTACTGTCTCAGCGACTCCATTCTCTGCATCTTCATCTCTTCATTAATCTTCTTTATAAACTCCTCAACTCGTCGATTCAACTCATCCTGACTCAGTGACGGCTCTTTCCTCACCTTCACCGTCTCCGACGACTGATAATAATTAGTCCTGTCCCTAAACGTCTCTGATTTCTTGTAAACCGGTTTCACCTGGTCACTTCCACCGGAATCTCTACGACTAAACGTGTCAGATCTCCGGTATAACTGTTTAGTCAACGGCGTTGACTTCCCTTCCGTTATCATCTTCCATGTATTCTCTAATGTCTCGTTTTGCTTCGGCTTTGTCACTCTCAAAGCTCTTCCACCTGAAAAAGTGTAATTACGAATTTGCCCTTTGCCAAATTTGAATTTTCAAAATCTTCTTCTTCTCTGTTTTTTATTTTATTTTTTATTTATTTTAAAGCGGAGAATCTAATCAGTACCTTCTTGACTTGCTTTCACCAATCTCCGGTGGCTGAACTTTGAAGAAACCAAAGGTTTCTCAGTTGGAGGAAGATTCTCCGATTCAATAATCATCGACGGTAATTTAACATCGGAATTATCCACCATAATCACGCTCTTAAGCTTCTCTTCAGTTTCATCCTTATCCTCACCCTCCGCCATCGTCACCGGATCTGTTTTCTTCTCTTCATCCTCATCCTCATACACAATCGCCGTAAGGCCCGTAACTGCCTCCACCTCCGGATTAACAATAATGTAACCAAATTCCTCACCAGTATCCAAAATCCGCGGAGATAATTGATGATTCACAATTAGCTCCTTCATCTGAATCTTATAATCGCCACCGTATACGATCTCATCATGTTCTTCTTCTTCCCGTCCAATGCTTCTGTAATACTTCGAAGAAGCAACGATAGTGATAATGATTCCATTGGTAACGACGTAGAGATACGGAGGTTTCAGCCACGATATCAAAGAACTCCACAGTATCGGAGCTCGCGATACAGAGAAATCAACAGCTACAGGAACAGAGAACTTAAGTAACAGAGCCATGGAAGCAACGCCGCTAGAGATTAGTACTGACTTGATTGTCATCATCCACGAAACCATTTTTTTTCGATTTGAGCTCTCTCTCTTTCTATCTCTTTCACGATTTGTGAGTGTACGGTACATGTTAAGGATCGTTTTCTAATTTATATACTGAGGGAAGTAAGACTATGAGTTGATAGAAGTCGTTAGATCTACGCTTAGTTAGATGGACGGATGAGATTAGTCGAGAGTGATGGCAAATGGGTCCGGGTAATTCCACCCGATTTTAATTCACATTACCATCTATAGTTTATTAATATAACGAATTATCTCTTACTTGTAAATATATCAATATTTTTTCTATTTCACTGTTGGTTAAGTTTCAGAAAACAGTAAATTTATTGTTTTACTTCTGATTAATATTTATTTATTTATTTTTATTATTAAAATATTAAAATAGTAAAGACAAAATTAAAGTTTTCATAAAATATCTGCATTAAAAATATAAAAAGTAAACAAATTTCAAAATTTTAAATAATATTAAAATTAAAACAGAAAAAGTATAATATTTGTTACGCTCGTGCAAATATATTTTGATAAAATTTGATTAATTATCACTAAGAGTTGATATATGTAAAAATTTTCATTGACAAAATTGTGATATTTATCAATTGATTGATGAGATTGTGTTTTATATTAAAAATTTCAAATATTTATAATATTTAAGTTTACATTATTTTGTGGTAATAAAATATATTATTATTGATGAAATTAGGATTATAATATAATATTTTATTTAAATATAATATTTTATTTAAATATAATATATATATATATATAATATNTATTGAAAAAATAAATAATAATTAAATTTAAATAAATTTAATTAAATTTTTACAAAAATAATTAAAATTTTAAAATAATTTAATTATATATATAAATAAATAATTTAATTATATATATAAATAAATTTTAAAATTTAATTTTATGAATTTAGATTAAATATAAATTTTTGGGTCGGATTCATAAAATGTTTTAGATAAATTCTTTGCCTAGAGCTAGTATACTTTTAGCAATATAAAATTAATGACAACGATGTGGATTTTCTAATATTAAATGTTGATTTACATGGTTATATTCTTACGTAAGATATTGAATTAGAATTAGTGATAGGCACATATAACCAGATTAGTCTCGAGACCATTAAAAATGGTGCGTATTAATGACATGATTGTGGTGTGGGGGAAACGCATTAACTTACTAAATGCAGTATTAAATTAAATAATCCATTTTAATTGTATTATTAAAGGGATAAGAGAATCTTGTATTTCTATATATATATATATATATATTGATATGTTTTTGACCAAGAATACTTGTTTTAATTTGTTAAATGAGACTCTTACAAATATAACTGTTACTTTCTCTATTTTATAATATATAAAATGTTTAGAGGTTTTTAATATTTTAAAACATTTGTTATATATTAAATGATATTATTTCTTAATATGTGTTTTTAACAATATTTATTATATAATGAAACAACTATTTTTCTACTAATATCAAAAACTGTTGATAATATTCAAAACATTATCATAAGCTCTAAATTTTTCTTGATATGTGATAATCTCGAGTAATAATTTAAACAAATAATTTTTTTGTCTTAAAAATGTTATTTTAACATTTTGTACACAAATAAAGAAAATTTCAGTTATAAAAATTAAAAATAGATGGTAAAATTATACTTTTTTTTCCTTTAAAATTTACATTAAAAAAAAAACTGCAGAACTCATGGAGCGTTAGACGTGCTTATTAGTTATGGAGGTTCTGTGGGCAAATCTAAGGAGCTTTCAAAAAGTATATAATTATGAGATAATATAATATTAGTAACGGTCATATATTGGACCGTGCATGAAAGGTTCTGGCCATATGGGTCCGCACTCAGCAGCTGCAGCAGCCCCACTGGTCGTGTCCAGCTGTAGTCCACAGTACTCCCAACTCCTAAGTTTACTTCGCAAGTGGCACCACCACAACTTTCACCTTTTTTTAATTGTTATTCATCTACCAAAATACAAAAATTTCTTAATTGTTTGAATTATAAAGACGATTTAAATATTTTATTGTTGTCTTAATGTTTTTTGCGTTATTGTATTTGTTTTTTAAAAAATTGAAATGAAAATTGGGTGAAAAGGCCAATTATTTTATTGAATTTTTAGATTTTGTTGCTTTTACTATATATAAATATTAAACTCTTTTTGTTGTATCGATAAAATAATTTATTTTGTTTGGTGTAAAATATAAAATTATTGGTCGGTCTACCAAATCAGCTTCATATAGGGCTTTAGTATATATATATACTTTTTCATTTCTTTTGTAATATATAATATAATATTTGT
Source organism: Leavenworthia alabamica (assembly GCA_000411055.1). Taxonomy (NCBI): domain Eukaryota; kingdom Viridiplantae; phylum Streptophyta; class Magnoliopsida; order Brassicales; family Brassicaceae; genus Leavenworthia; species Leavenworthia alabamica. The sequence continues at coordinate 40,382 of KE158235.1, forward strand.
TTAGTAACATACTAACATATCGACCGTAACGTTGACTGTAATTATTTGTGATAGTAGAATTGTTACGTCATTATCCAAGTTTTAATTCATATAGATCATATGGTTAATAAAAGAAATATATATTAAACGGTGGACCTTATAAAAGATACTATAGACACGGTTTGATTATAAACTACGACACAAACATGGGTCGGTCTTAGTGTGACCTAAAGCTGCAAATGGTTGCACCATAAGCCTCATACATGAACATGATACATTATCATTAAGTCAGAGTCTTCAGCTGACAGTTGAACGCAGTTAAGTTCTAATATCAGTTTTGGTCAACGGAATGGGTCGATGGACTGTGTTTGTCAACATTGAACAGCTCAGTGAGTGTTATACACGCGCTATAGTTCGCGAGTATGGATGATACCATCTAGTTCCGGTTATTTCTCGAGTATTAATAACAGTTAAGGAGAATCTATGTGAATATCCGTTACTTTGTACTTTGTTCACCGACCAAAGCTCTAAAAACACGACACGTGTCGCCTTTAAAAAGCGTTGAAAATTTGGTTTTAGATCTTCTCGGTTCTTTTTTAATTTTGGTTGACAAGAAGAGATAATGTGAATAAATAGGTATGTAGTAAGGAGATAAATATAATAAATAATGAATGGTGTTACATACTATAATCTTTGACTGTTCCTATTAAAATAACTAAAAACATACGACTATATCATAAACGTTGACTAGGTTTTGTGGTTTGTGACAATGTTTTATCACAAGACCAATGACATATACTACTCCAAATTTGACTCATGTCATGGCTCTAGAACTAGATCAAACCGGCCGGTGACAATGGAGATTTTATCTACTTATTGGGAAGAGTTGACTCATCCATCACCTTGCATGCTTCGATGATGTCGAAGAAGACTCCTCCACAATGCGACCAAGAGTTGCTTTTGACTGTTTTATTATTGAATCTTGGACCACATCTTTCACTTTCGCTTTGGTTGTATAAATCATGTGTTTAGTGAGCTTTCATTTAACTGGGCTTTTAGACAATATCTTTGACTTTTAAGTTTAGTTATAAATTATATGTTTGATGGGCTTGCATTGGAACTAGATCTTCAGGCTCAACAAAACTGGTATTTATAAGATAATTGAAAATGGGCTTTGTAATTTCGATATTGGGCTCTCCTTACGTATTAGGCTAATATGCCCTTTAACTACTTTTCGTTGTTTTTGTCCCACATCGAAAGAAGAAGGTTTTGAACACTTACCGAGACTACTATAAAAGAGACAAGGCCGAGAGCGATTAAAACTTGCCTTAAACTAATGAGTAAGGAAAACAAAGCGATCGGTGAGAGCTGATCGCAGCGCTAATTGTAAAATCATTGCGCAAGAATTTATGGAGGGGTTATAGGCTGGTCGATGTGTTGACGCTGCCTCTTTGCAGAACTCACTCGTGCGGGCCTCCCTACCCATCCCCCAATTTTCACTAGTTCTTAAATTTAACCCTAGTTTTTTAATTTCATTCTTATGGCTAACGAATTATTTATGAAACAAAAAAATTCCAATTTTGAAGTGTTATACGCTGATTATTGAAGGATTTATGCTAAATTAAGCTCTGGGGGATTTTAATTTCAGAGTAAAGCCTGAAAATTTATTTAGATTCGAGTTCTGGTATTTGAGACTCTTGATGTATGAATATTTGCAATTTCGTCCTTCAAATTGGTCCTTTCTTAAAAAAACACATCACTATTAATACCATATGAATTGTCAACGATTTTGTATTTGATTTATTCCTTTACTAGAGGTGCTCCGCCCTTCGGGCGAATTTTGATTTGCAAATTAATAAATTTTAGTTAATATAATAATTATTTAAATTTATATGTTTATTTTGATTACAATCTTTCTAGTACAAATCATATTTTAAAAAATATTCTACTCTTAAGTTTTTTTA